>JAVQJG010210618.1:0-63888 GCA_036024015.1 Craterocephalus amniculus
TAGTAATAATAATAATAATAATAATAATAATAATAATAATAATAATAATAATAATAATAAATATTGACACAATTTACAATTCTGGCTTTTTCTATGATGATGTGAGTAAAGGCAACCCCTGAACATCAAAGTAAGTATTAGCTGCCAGTTGCTAACCTCTTTGTAAAATAGAAATAATCAAAGTTTTTTACTATAATAAAATGATGAGTCAAACTGTAAGATCTGTTATGCATCCAATGTCAATGCTGATCAGTATACAATATGGGTTCATTCCACAACCTGAATTGATTAGATAATGACAGCAAATGTGACCTGGGATTACAGTAAGAAATTCATTTAATTTTATTATATAGATACAGCACTTAAACAGCTACTGTGACTTACAGGATAAAACATAAGAAAGCTAATATTACATGATTAATCAAACTGACATCAAAGACACAATCTATTAAATTACAATATATTAATTAATTATTCAACACAAGAGTGACATTTGAAAATCTAAATATGGCACAGCTCAGCAGCTCCTCATTTTTTAAATCAATATTCTCCAATATTCGGCAGTGGACTGAGCCGCCATCTCTGTGTGCACACACCTAGATCAGATAATGCTCTCCTAGTCTCCGTGGTGAACTGTTTGAAGCGACTCTAGTGAACTGAAGCCCTCCCCCAGCCTTCGCCTCTTGTTCAGTGAGGGCTGTGCAATGTGTGCGAGGTGACGGGGTCACGGTGACTGGGTCCCCTCCATCCCCATATAGGCTGTAGGCTACAGCTGCTCCTATGAGATTGGTACCTCAAACGCAAAGCCTGTGCCTTAGATGTCTCTCTCTCTCTGTGTGTGTGTTTGTGTATGCGATAAGGACTGGAGGATAGAGACATCTTCATGGTGTGGAAGTGGAAGGATTATCCCGTCACTGCTGTATTAAATACAAAGATGAGGATGCTAGGGCAGTTAAGCAGGTGCTGCAGTATACCCACCCTGACTGCGACCTTTCACCTTGACTACAGCAGACCTGGTTCCTTCTTGCCTTTAAACCCCCTTCACAGCTGCTCTTCATATAATGTAACAGGACAGTATTTTACACTTCTGTAAAATATTATAAATACATTACATTGTACTGCATTTCACTAATTGGTTATAACTTTCTACAGTCTGGATATATTTTGTATTTTTCTTATTAATACACCTAATATGAAAAAGAAACGGTGCCACATTAATCCCACTAAGAAGTATCTATATCAAAAACGTGATGTCTCTCTTGTGTCTTACCATTTTTGCTTGAAACTCATTAAAAGGCATTGAGGTGTCACCGTGTGCTTACCTGGTGGCCTTAGCGGTTGCGTTATGATTGCTGAGCAATTCCTCGTGAAGAGGATTGCCACAAATAATCAGCCGAAAATATTGCTTGCTTGAAAATGAACAATGAGCTGACTAATGGTCCATCAAGTTGGATAATAAGATTACTCGTGTGACTGCAAAAGACAGAAAAAAAAGATTGCCAGAGAATGGAATGAATATAACTAAATACAAAAAATGATCTTATAAAGGAAATGAAACCTCAGGGCTGAAATTATTAAATTAGACTGAAATTTAAACAAGCTTATGCTTAGACTTAAACTAGCTAACACGACACTAACACGACATTTATATTTTAAACATTATTTTAAGATGTGTTTGTTTCACAGTCTACAGCTATGTAGCTGTGTATTACTGATGTGTAAATGTTCCAAAATTGAGAAATTTAGCAAATGACCATTCCTTTTACTAAATATCCTCAAGTAACAAGCAGGTAGAGAGGAATACTCATTGACTGTAAAAAAATAAGGCAATACTGCACACTGTGACACCTAGCTATTTTTTAAAACAATTTGAAATCTCGATATAGTGCTTCAAGAAAACAAAAACAAAAAACATCACGTTGCCTTTATGTCCTTAAACATACTATAAAATTGTGGACCATCCATCCATCCATCCATCCATCCATCCATCCATCCATCCATTCAATTCTGCTTCTCTGTCTCTGCCTCTAAGTTCTGGTTCTCTCCAAAGCCTCCTCATTGTGGGACATTTCTGAAAGACTTCCCCTGGGAGTCATCCAGAAGACATCCGAAACAGATGCCCAAAGCAGCTTAACTGTTTCCTTTTGATGTGAAGAAGCAGAGCGAGCCCCTCCACCAAACCTTTCACCTTATTCCAAACTGTGTTCAGTCAGGATGCTTATTTTGGCTGCTTGTGGTAGAAAACTGTTTATTCTGGTCCTTACTAAGAAGGTGTATCAATACTTCGGAATATCCATATCTGCCAGTCAAAATATGCTATATTTGTTTTCTCTTTTGAGTATTTAAGGCAATAAATGTATGTCAAAAATGCCTTTGTGTGATCTGTGTCCTCCGTGTCACATGACTATGGTAGCCCATAGATGTCAAGATGGCATGATGAAGCTTTTAAAGATGTGTTTTAATATTTTACTGGTTTAATGCAGGTTTTTACACACCGTGTTTTGTTATTTTACTATTTTGTACTTAATTATATTCAATATGATTACAATCAAGAAATTTAAGTAATCTTATTATTTTATCATTTTTAAGACACATTTTTATCTTACTTTTTTATCAAATTTACTCATATATAATCATTTTTAGCATTTATGTTCATATTCAAATAAGATGTTTATTGACAAAATCATGTGATTTCCTTATGAGGGGTGAAAGTATCAAATTGGTATCAATATTGCTAAAAAAATAATAAATAGAGTCATATTGACAGGAAACATTTGGTATCATAACATCCCTACTAGCCACAGCTCAGGACTATATGAGGGTTGGAATGACGACTGATAAATCAACGTCCCAATCCAACCACCAACCATGTACCCCTTAAGAAAAACTGATACCCAGCTGATTTATACAAAATGCAGCTTTTAGTTTCTCACCCACTGAGGCTTCCGATTTTCCAAACTGAGAGCTCACTGATGATTGGCTATTGTAGTTTAGACTAAACTGTATTAAATCCTTAAAACAAACAAAAAAAAAACCTTTTTATTGTATAAACATTCAAAAGCAAAGGCATTAATTCACCATTAAATAGTCTCCAACAAAAGTACTATTGGCTTTCGGATGAGCTCTAAAAACTAAAACCCAAAAGATTTACAGTAGGAGATCTATCTACAGTACTTTGTTCAGATGACTGTATTTCCTCTTTTTAAATTTTACATTGCATGACAAAAAAAAGATTTCCATCGCCATAAAAGATTGCATGAAAAAGTTCACTTCAACCTATAAGTAGATAAAGTGAGGGTAAAATAAGTAATGAAGGCATGGCCAGTAGATTCAGAGTGTCGTCAAAACACTGCTGACACTGTTGCCACTTCCCAAGTTGAGCTCATCACAGCAGAGCCACCAACAGATCCCAGAGTAACGAGTACAACCGTTTGTGTGTGCCTGTTTTCTGATCAGTCCATGGCTAATATTTATCCTGACCTCATCAATATTCATCCCATGATAACTCAGCGTCGCTGGATTTGATTGTTTATCATCCTGGATTAACATGTGGTGTTGAAATAAAGATTGCATACGGTAGAGATATGAAATGCTCTCAAGTCGCTTTTTAAATCGCAAACATGTGTGAATGGTTGCGGCCCACAAAGGGAAATCTGCTGATGTCTGTCTTCCTAAATCTGTTTAGAATGCCTCCGTAAATCACAGTGTGACAATTTAATGACACAGCACGCCAGTGTTATTGTCACGGCACAAATATGTGCTGCTGCATGTTGTTTACAGTTGAGCATTGAGAGTTTGATCTTTTTCTGGTGGAAGTCAGATGGTAAAAATATCCCGGTTTGTGAGGCAAACTCGTGCTATTCTCAGGAATATACATAAAGTTGTGTTCTGATGGTCTTCCTCTTCACTCCTGCAGCTCTGCCTGTGCAGATTGCCATTTAAAGTGGTTGAATAATTGAGGAGTAACATTTACGTCAGCCGTCATGGGGTTAGGGTCTGTGTGTGTGTGTGTGTGTGTCAGACATAGAGAGAAACAGAAAAGGAGTGGGTTGGAGAGATACTTTGAAACAAGCCGCTCACCTGGTGGAGCTGCAGCTAGATCCATTATTAACACATTATTTGGGTCCAAAACTACACTTGTGTACAGCTAACTGCTCAGTTACAGACAAAATGTATTTGTCTTGTGATGATCAGCATTAAATTATTCTGAGATAGATTTCAAATTACCCCGCCTCTCGCCCGTTGACAGCTGGGATAGGCTCCAGCACACCCGCGACCCAATTGGATTAAGTGGTTCAGAAAATGGATGGATGGATGGATGGAGATTTAAAATTTTTTATTTTATGTGATGTGACTCCAGTCATTTGGCTTTTACAGAAAGCAATAACATTTGAATATCATGTTTCTAATGACAAAAATATGACATAACCCTACCAGAAATTATGTTCAAATATGAGTGATTTTCAAAATTTCCACTCTAAATTTATTCTTATATGTCACTGTTTCATTTGAATGATATAACCTCAAGTAATCTAGTGTGACAGTGTGGGTCCTGTCACGGTGTGCCTCCGAGAAATGGTGTGCCCTGGCTACTTGGCCACGAAGATATCCCTTTGGTTGACTGGCAACCGCGCATGACTTTCACCCGGGAGGTTGTGGGATCGATCCCTGTCCAGGCTCTCTGGTCATCCTGCCACACTTGTTTAACTGAAACTGAGTTGAACATTTGTGGGAAAGCTCGAAGATCACAAATTAACTGGGAAAGTGTTCTGCTTCTTACTAACTGGAACTTGGCCTCCTCTGCATACATCCAGATAGTGGATAAAACTGGGCAAATATGTTATAAAATTATACAGATGAGTCAACAATGACTTATTGAATGGGACATCTCTTTATGATTGCTTGTAATATTTTGAATTGATTTATCTGGTGGTAAAGCAGGTCGGCCATTGAATAGATGGTTGGCGGATCAAATCTTGCTCTTGTGTCCTTGGACTATACACTTTACCCTCATTGTCTCCAGTGTCACCATTGCTGGTGTACTCAGATGTAAGTCGCTTTGGAGAAATGTTTCTGCTAAATGACTAGAATAGAATATTATTGAAGTTTATTATCTATGCAGGTAGTCTACTAGGAGTTACATCAAACATCAAATCTGGCTTTGTGGTAGCATGAGGAAAAGTGCTATGCATGTTTTTATGGGGAAGCCAAAGTATGACAGAAGTTAGTGTGGGCTGGCCAATCAGAAGATCTGCAATGTCCAACAGAATCATAGTTAACTTTGATTTGAGTCATTGTTCCAATGTCAAACAGGGATACATTTGGAAATAACATACTATAGTCAACACACACATACAACCCAATAATCAACCAATCAAGACAAGGACAGCTGTTCTTATAGATGTTGGGCCCAGAATTTAACTTGTGGGTTTAGTTGCCCACCAAACCCTTATGTTGCTTCACATAATAATGAAATTTCCACCACAGGTAATACATCCACTAGAGGGCAGGGCAGAGATCAAAGTTCACCTCTGAGTTCCAACGTTTGTGTCAGACAACAGCAAACATGGAGGACAACAATAGAGGGGACCAAGGTGTACATTCTCACAAAGAGACATGAAGAGAGGCTGCACGGTTGACTCTGCAGCCATTAAATCCATCACTGCTTCTTCTTCTTTGTTCTTTTCTGTTGCACATCAACTATACTGCTATACGCAAATGTTGGAATGCTCTGCATCTGTCTTTAGTAAAGATCATTAATGGGCCTTAACTCAAGTCTCATGCCACCCACATTTGTTATGGTGATTTGCCATAAACATAACATTGGCTCTGGTTGGTTTTGTCACCTCCTATGTTCCTAATGAACATAGGGCACTTGGATGTCTGGCCGTTTTCAGTGCTGCAACCGGTGGTGCAACTGTTGATTAAGAACATTAGGAACTAATGGTGCCTAAATGTGGGCGGGGTTACATGTTTGACTCCGCCCACTCCCCCAACATTTACCCTCGAGGGTGAAAGAAGAAGAAGTAGAATGACAGAGAAGTAGTAGCTGGCATCTTGGAGGTATTGATATCGAGACATCTGATGTGAATGTCGAGAAATAAAATTTTCTCCATATCCTTCATTCTTTTATTTGATGCTCTACTGTCTTGCCTCTGTTTTCATCTGCAATGGAAAAAAAGGCAACACAGTTCAGTAAATTATTTGCTATTTGCTGGCTATTTGAAGGTTGTTGAGTTTATATATATATATATAATAGATTAACATTAATTATCTTAGTAATTTGTCCAGAAAACTATAAACTATAACCTTATTAGCCTTATTGCTTCATATTTACTCAGGTTAGATCAAACACATAACTGGTATTTCACAAACAAATATTACTGGTGATTGAGTTAACCACAAATGACTGAATCAGTCACTTTCTTATGAGATTATTTGAAATGTCAGCTGTTATGAATAACCACATCTTTCACTCATTTTGTTGGCTCTACCGTAACTTCTCTTCATCCCTGAATCCCAGTTGGAAAATTCCTTATTTGAATGCACAAAACTTTCTGTTCATTAGTCTCAAAGTGTGTTCTTCTGCCATTTAGTCTTTCTTTTCTAATAGTTCATAACCTTCACCTCTGAACCCCAACGTCTCTGAGGAAACCAAAGCCAAGCTGAGGATTAATCCTCAAAATGGCCGCTCACTGAGCTGTTTATCCACTGACCTTTTATTAAGAAAGACTCCCTAACCTGAATGAACACTGTTTCGCTGGCAAACACAGGCTGACCCAATTAATCAAAGCCCTGTGTGTGTGTGTGTGTGTGTGTGCGTGTCAGATTTCAGGCCGCACACCTCATGAGTGTGTTTTCACACTGTGCAGTGTTTCTTTAACCTCTCCTAGACTCCTCCAGGCCTCACCAGGAAAGGAATCACAACAGACTTAGGTTACACATGTTGTACAGGGTGTGGGTCTGTATATGTGTGTGTGTGAGTGTGTCAGTGTGTGCACGCTTGCATGCTTGTGGGTGTGTGTTCTGCTGGTGCCTTAATTTTAACAAGGATTAGCTCTATATTTTCCTTTCATCAGTTTTCTGATGGATCCCCAAATATGTCCAAAATCAAATCGGGACAAGCGAGGCCCTGTGCTGATGTTTGCCCTGCAAAGCCCCTTCTACCTGCCGGTTTGAGGTTGTTGAGCCCTCATTCAACAAGGGACAACACCCAAGCCCCTGCATAAACCCAAAATGTCCCCTTAAGTCATTTAAAAAAATCTCCATCGGTCTCGGCCGGAGGAGCACTGCGTGGACTTTACGAACTTTCAATTAAACCAGATGTTGACTCGCTGCAAGTCAGTCAGGAGGCCACATCAGATAACCACTGACGGTGTAAAAAGAAAGAAAAAATTCAAGTAAAACACATGGTGCAATGCAGAAGTTTGCACAGGCAGCCACAGGAGGGAGAATTTAGTTATTATTTCTTGAAATGTTGGGTTGAAAGCTGCAGCAGAAGCTGAAGCTGAACAGTGAGCATGCATAATGACATTTCCATACTGAGGCACACAAATGTATATTGACAATACACTGAAACACACATGCTCAGAGATGCGGGGGCATTATAAACAGCTCTTTATATCTCGCCCATTCAAATCAATTTGTTTACGCTCGGCTGCCAAAAGGGACCAGATCTTAACTGTTTCCCCTTGAATGCATTAAACTGTGAGTGAGGTTAGGAAGTGATAATGACTTCCCCTGCTGCTCTCCTTCTCTTCTTATCCTCTCTTCACCTCCTCCTCCTCCTCTTTCTCTCTATCTCCACTCGTCTGCATCTGCGTCTCAGATGGGGATTTTGACTTGTACCCGTCTGATTGAAGCCGGACGGGCTCCATCTTTCTACACCCCCCCCCTTACCCTCCCCGCCTCTCTGTCTCTCTTTGGTTCCAGCCACAAAAACCGCTAAGTCAAAGAGATGCAGTCTTCACTGCTGCTCCATCTCTCAGAGGGCAAAAGGCCCTTTATCCTTCAGGCCAGGATGCTACAGCTGCACACATCAGTGCTGTGCAATGAATTGCTCGAGACCAAGAACCCTGAACACATCATTTTATCTGTCAGAGAACTGCTTTCACTTCACTTTTAGGTTGGAGTTGAACTTTATATTTTCAACACTGTGTGCTGATGGGAAGCTGAGTTTGAAATCGTCTTGTAAAAATAGGCAAAGCCTCTCCTAAAGAAATGTCTCTATTTGAATGGCTGAGTTATGTCGCTCCAAAATCCTTTATATTATTGAATATCAACAGTGGGCCCAAAAGTTAGCTGCACAATGTGCTCTGATGCACCTCTAAATAAATAGTTTCTATTAATAGTAGAAATAATAATAAATAACTGATATACTTTTTTATATACCAAACCAGGGTACTCAGTTGTGTCCAGTTAATCTGATTCATTGCAAAGATGTAAATTATGTGGATTGGATGTCACATCACATCACATCACATCACATCACATCACTGTACAGCTGAAAAAGGAGCCAAATCTATGGCGGCCCGGAAGTGCAAAACAAATTTGCTTCTACGTTTTGATCGAAAATACATTTACAAACCGACTGACTGCTTAGGAAAGTTTAGGTGGACAGTGGTTCATGTGGTAGAGAGGACTTTAACATGAGTGTTAGCAGTTCAACTCCAGCTCCCACCTCAGTGAATTGATCTGTTTAAATTGTTAAAGTGATTCGGTCAAAATGAAAAAGTGTTTTGGTGGATCTAAAATTGTTTTGCACTTCCCATGCTTGAATTCAGCCTGAATGTCTGAACTTCAAACTGTCCAAATACTGTATCTCTGGGCCACTTTTACATACCTCATAATTTTTCCTCCCACAATTTAACCATTCTCTTTTTGATGGATATATTGTGTAAGTTGATTTTTTTTTGGAGCAACACCCCGCTGATACAGTGTTGATATCCAATGATTAACTCTATTTCAGATGTGTATTTGAGACCCAAGTCAATGACTATTCATTCCTCTGACATGTCACTGATGGAAGAACTTTACTCCACCTTTAGTTAAATTCAAATTGAAGATTTGGTTTGGGTACACACGTTTATTACCTTCCCAGTGGATTTTGCATTTTGTGCTGGAACGTTTGATTTCCAACCATTAAAAATAAGTTAAACTGACAACTAAAAGTTGAACATATTCGTCTGTAAAACTTCATGGTCATCTTCAATGACAGCCAGGTTTTCCACTCACAGTTAAAAGGAATCTTATTAACCATCGCAGTGACCTTTTTTTTAAAATCTTAGGGACAAAAATTTTTGTAAGATGGATGTAAGGACTGAACACACATGTAAAGAGGAAGTGTTAGTGAGTGTTGACTAAAGCTAGATTTGGGCAGGGCAGCATTCATGCTACATTTGGAGTTTGGAGTATTAAAAGGGGCACAACTAAATTTTGGTAGATTTTGTTCATTGGTGCCCCCTAATGACTGTTAATTTTGTTTCTTTTCTTCTTTGAGAACTTTTCAGTCAGTTTCCAGTCAGTAAAATGAAGATAAGAGTCTCATGTTGACCCTTTCTTTCTGTATTTCTCCACTCCAATACTATCTTTTTGTGTTTCATTGCTGAATCAGCAATGGTGCGTGTCCAAAACAGCAAGTGAGTTGATATCAAATGTCTGGCATGTGACACAGTGCCATGGCAAAACACAGCTGTCACATGATGCACCAGGCTCGAGCGTAAAGTTGTGAAGTGCAGTTTCTTTGACTCCAAATGCTACAAAGTAATGATGACCCTGAGAATGTGCATACAAAATGCCAGCATGCAATTAAAAATATGATAGAAAATTTTGCTGTGTTGATTTAACAGTTCAATCGTGTAGCTCCATGAAACGTTCTCGCAAGAGACGAAGAAATAAAACATGTAAAGTCTACACACATAAAAAGCTTGATCAGATCCAGAGGCACAACATCCATTGCAATATTCTATTTTTTAAATAAAGGTTGTTTGGGCAAACGAACAGATGTGAGATCTTGGTAAAGGTTGATTTTTCTCAAATTTCTTAGACCGAGAATATCCCACATCTTAAAATCCGCAAGCATGCAACAGAAGGTGAGAGAAGGAAAGATTGAAAGAGACAGAGAGGACTTATTGCACCAGTGTAAGCAGATGTACGGCAGTGGGATGTGTGACCAAAGCTCTGTCGAACCTGCGGGTATCAACACAATAGGGACAGACTGTCATCCCCTGTGGCTATTAATATTACATTACTGTCACTTCAGACCAATCTCTCCGTTAAAGAGCTGCCGTGTGTGAAAGTGTGTGTGTGTGTGTGTGCAAAAAGAAAAATAGTCACATTTGCGGCTAAAGTCAGATCATTCTTTGATCCATTATGCAGCGAGGCAGGAGCTGGGCTTCCAAAAATGAGCGTTGAATTATGTAAAGCAGTGCGCGCGTGAGATGGGAGACCTTAGTGGGGAGGTGACTATCAGAGGTGGAGATCAGGTAGGACTTGATGGAGATGATGACATACGTTGACTGGTGAGGTCATGTCTGGTTCTCAGGGAAGCACAAAAGTGCTAGAAAGTATCATCTGACAAACATGTGGATCTTGTTTAATACTGGATTACCGCCTGTCACACAGCTTCGACACTGTTTTTGTTTCCCAGCCTGCTTTGTTCCTTCTTCTGTGTGGAGTACAGCATGGGTATGCTTGCTGGATGCCATTCTCTTTGTTCTGATTATTGAGAAGTTTTAAAGATTGACAAAAGCATTTCATTCATTGTCTGATCTCATTATTTTTCCCCACACTGGCTTCCCCACACTGGGCATGGATTTTACTCACGTTTTATTTAAAAAAAGCCTCTATAACAACTCAACAATGTAAGGGAAAAAGACTAATGTCTTTTAATGAGAGTGCATTTCCAATCAGCACTGGATTGTTTATTCATTTACTGCCTGAAAAGTAACATGATCTCATGGCTGCAACAAAAGTAGCGAGAATAACAGTTTTTGATTTTCTGCAGCTTACAGTCTGTTCTTTGAAAATAACTAAACTTTAGGATTTTAGATGAAAGCGCTTCAATGTCATAGCTTCAGCTGAGGACAGTGAGTGATCACTTTAACCTGCTAAAACCAGTGAAGCCTGGAACTCATAGCTTAAAAGTTTTTGATTGGCTACTTTTCTCATATATTTCTAGGAAACATAGATTTAGGAATGCAGTTTTTAGAACGGTGCTTTGCTTCTTTTAACTTCTTACCTTGCTTGTGCTCTCTCCCAAGTCACCAGTTCATATATAACTCAAACCCATCATGTTGTCAGGATTAGTTCTTCCAAATGACTACATGGAACATGAGTAGGGGTGCAACAACACACAAAATGTATGGTTTACTTTGGTTTGATACTTTAATGACACAATTTGATTATTCTTTATCCTATAAAAAACTATTTAACTTATCATTTTGCTTAGATTAATTCTGAATATTTGTTTAAACTCAAAAGTACGGTTTTTTACAGTAATTCGGTGTTGCTGAAACAACAAAATAATAAATAATTAAAAAAAAACATTTCTGATGTAGAAATCATCCATCTTCAACTAAAAACATACAGCTTTCTAAAATATTGCTAACAAATAAAATGTAGTTGTCAGTCATTTTGAAATCTCGTCAGAATTGAAGTTTTATTTAGTTCTAGAAAATCAGTCAGAGTGAGACTACTGTCCAGGTTTCTATGAAGTCTTTGATTCCTCCGTAGTTCAGGTTGAAGCACAGAAGCAGAGGTGAATTCAAAGTTTTACTGAATTGAATTTTCCTCAGACAGACGACTTCTCATATTTCTGTTGCTCTGCAAATTCAAAACAGAAAACCTAAAATTAATGGCCGATTTTCCTCATATGTTTTTCAGAATCAGAATAGCCTTTATTGTCGTGTACAGTATGGCACATTTAAATTTCATTGCTGTCCATATCAACAAAATGAGAATCATATATATACAGAGATGAAAACAATCACAACAACAGCACAATTAAGAGTAAACAAACAAGGGAAATGGGGAGTGAGAACAGTCCAAAGGGCAGACAAAGTGCATCGGTACACAAGAAATAAGATTGTACAGAAGATCTAACTATAATGTTATATAACATAGCACAGAAAAATTTGCATGGCTACTGTACCAGAAGCATAGGAAGCTGGAGGGCAGAGCCACTCGCTACTGAGACAGAGTGTGGCGCATGTAACATTTAAACTAGGGTTGCATCAATACTGATACCAGTATCGGTACCAATACTGCTCTAAAACACTTGTTAACACTCATAAAGGTCGATCAAGAGGAACCAATCCCAATTTATTACGCACAATGTTTATTTTCACTTAAAATTTTACTTTTGTTGTCATTTTTATTTAAATTTATTTTCTATTCATTTCAACATCTTTTGTTGTAAAAAGCAGAGAAGAAAATAAAACCCGTCTTCCAATTTGCTGCCTTTTTTTGTTGCGTGGTAGAAGTATTGGTATCCGTACTCGGTATCGGCAAGTACTCAGATTTGTATCAGTACCGGTATTGTATCAGTTTGGAAAAAAGTGATTTTGCTGCATCCCTAATTTAAACACATGTAAACAAGGTTAAAAGCTTAATTTATAACACTGAGAAGCCTTTACTGATTTAAAGGGTAAAAATACTGCATCCAGTCATTGGACCAATCACAACATTAACACGAGTTATAGCATTTCAGGTCAAATAGGACAGGCGTGATTGCGACAGTTTTTACATCCTTTTGTTAAACACACACTGTAGAAAGTTGTGTAGGGCTGGGGCATAACCCAGTTGGGGGTGGTATATCTTAGACAACATGCCTTTCCATCACATTGCATACAAAGAAACATTTAATTATGTTATTTTCTCTCTCATTCCACACCCAACTCATTTATGTAACTATATGAAAGCATAGCAATCAAAACTACTAATAGTTAAGACGCGGAAACTACCTAGTGAAAACGACTGAACAAATCCTTTGTTGATTTATTTAACGTTTCCATGGCAACACTTCTTTTAACTGTAACCCTTCCAGCTCCAGAAACCTTGAATGTCAAAAAAGGGATGTTTTAGGGAGGTGTACGCCTTCTTCAGCTGCAAGAACCAACACACTGACCTAACAGGCATGTGAGCCCAGGTAGAGTGCTCATGATAATGATATTAATTATCCTTTGTTTGGGTACTCATCCATTTCCTTGTCACAGCCAAATTATGTAAACCCAATTATAGAAATACATTTCAAAGAAAGAAAGAGAGCAATCCTTAGCATCATGCAAACCTCCATACCTGCATGTGACTTCTGTGAAACATTACATAATATCTAAAACCTCTGTCAGTGATAATCATATTGATTTTGTTGCCGTCTCAATCGTGTAATGAAAATTACCCAGTCTCCCGAAAGAAATCCCACAAATCATTTTTTTTCTTCTAAAAATATGGCATCATACAAGAACACGCAACTTTTCAAGAAATCCTGCAATCCAGAAACACAAACAGACCGACACGCTCGCCTTCACACTTTGAGCTTTGTGGGGAAAATGGCTGGAATGTGAGATTGTCAACAGAGCATGTGGAAAAGGAAGAGGAGGCAGCAGCCTGCCAGAGCGTTGTTATTCAGGTCCACACGCCTCGGCATCTGTGTCAGCTAATGAGAGAAACTCAGCTCTGTTTCATCTAGTCTCCCCGGACCGGGAATTAGCATCTCCAAAGACAGACGCAGCGAGAGAGGACGAAGGGAGGGAGGAAGACCGAGGAAGAGCCCTGGAAAGATAGGAGGGAGAGAAGGAACGAAACATGTGGCAAGAAATAAAGTGTGATGGACAGAAAAGAGAGGGGGGATGAGATGGGAAGGCCTGCCTTTCCCAGACACGGGGAGGTGAATATAAACACAGACGCTGCTTCTCCGGCTCTCACTCACATGCTGCGGCATATTGACAAGGCAGAGTTAAGCGAGGTGGCGGAGTGTGAGACAGCTTTTAATAGGTCCCTGATGGACCCCCGAGATGAGAGGCCAGCCTCACAACACAGAGCGGGAAGGTGGAGGAGGAAGGAGGAGGAGGAGGGAGGGGGTCTAGGGTTGCAGGTCAAAGGTCAGTCAATCATTACTCCCCTCCAATCCACCCCTAGCACCACCCGCTCCTCTCCCCCTTGGCTGAACAGTGCCTAATGATTATTAAGACGTTAAAACACTTAAGGAGCACCGGGAGCAAACGCACCCCAGAGAGACGGAGATGAGAGCGAGGAGAGACGGGGGAGGGGGGGTGTATATGGTAATGATGCTTGTGCATGATCTGCCAGATAGATATCACTAATCACTAAGTCCCTGTAGTGGCAGCACTGGGACACACACTCGTACACTTTCACTGGTCCCATAAACTAGACTTTCCCATAGAAACAGTGACATCAAGCTAATGAATATTTCTCTTTTGCTCTTTCTTTTCAAAGATGTGATGCATATTCGAGGAGCTGCTCATTACTATGTGTATGAATGTGTCTGACCTGATTGTGCGTGGAAACTTCGATGTAAACAAATGCCTTTTTTGCAAGCCCCAGCTTTGTTCCGGAGCATTTGATTATTTGTGCGGCAGGTTTGAGAGGGAACAGGCGGTGCGATGGGAGCGGCGGGGAGTCCTCTCATCTGTGCTTAGCCCAGTAAATGTTGAGTGATTTCAAGGGTTTGATGTGAAGTGATTCAGCTGGGAAGCGCGTCTGCCCGAGTTTAGCCCTCACAGCTCATAATCTCATGTAGTGAGGCTCATCAGCGCTCCGAAGGCGAATGCCAGCAGAAATATGTTTCCTGCCGCTGAAAATGAGCTGGAAACCGGAGAAGCTGCCCAAAGTAGTTATCCCAAGGAGCAATGGCAGCCGTCAGCACAGCAAAATGGTCTTTTGAGATGAGAGAGAAGGAAGTAACACAAACGGAGAACAACAGTGAGGGATGGAGAGCCACGTCTTATTGGTTAGGAAACAAAGATTGCACTTAAATACTGAGAGAATATTTAAAAAAAAAATATAAAATGCTATTCACAACATTTTAGTATCACAATGCACACACCCCATCTTGCAGTTTTTGATGTGAAGGCTTTTTAATTATCAAGTTTTCTTACACAGATCCAGGTTTATTCACAAATCTGACGAGCAAAAACACTTCACTGTAATGGATCATACCGGAAAAAAAGGTTTTACTTCATATTTTTCAAGAAAAAAGGTAAATAAATCAGCTGTAAGTCAGAGGTTTTCATCGGGATGCATGATTGAAAGCAAATAAATTACAGGAGTAAAAATAAAACAACACATTTTTCAAAACTTCCAGTTTAAAGAGTTTTCATGCATTTCAATGTCCAGGCTTTTATATTTTCAATGCCTTTATATGTTGATGATTGTAATCAGCTGTATAATCTCTTTCATCATACATATCTGCAGCTCTGTTTTATCTTGATTTGGATGACCTTTTTTTTCCCTTTTTTTAAAAAAGTTCTTCAAAATAAAGTCATGACCCGGATCAAAGCCACGATAAAGACGGGAGGAAATACAGTCACATGAAAATTCTGTAGGAGTTTTTTATAATTTTAACCAACAACAACTTCATGAAAACAGTGAGTGTCCCACCTCTCAGGGCGCTAACCAGTCAGCCTTTAAATTGGTGTGCAGTTTCAGATGAAGTAATGTATTCAAAATTGTTGATTTCAGAACAATAAACAAACCAGTTTCACTGTAGGAAAGAACAGAAAAAAACTTAGACAGCAAACTGCTTCGACAGCATCAGATTCACTCACGTTGAGTGTCCAGATATTTTGCTATATGGGCAGCAGGTTGCTCAATGATCCAAAGGTTGGCGGTTTAAATCCTGCTCCCACCCCAGTCAACTCTTGTGTCTTTGGGCAAGACACTTTACCCTCCATGCCTCCAGTGCTGGCGTCACTTGTGCACTCAGCTGTAAGTTGCATTGGATAAAAGTATCTGCTTAATGAATGTATAGCATAAAGTACTACAGGTCAGCCGACTGCTGTCAACGGCTGCTTTCAGAGTTTATATGTAAAACAGTTTCCCTCCTTTGTGACTTAATGCACTTCCTTGTCTCCAGCTAACTTTACAGCTGTTAAGCTTCAGACTAACCAGCTCTACACACACTCCTCTCATCTGCCTTGTATTAAATGTTAAGATGAAACGCACATTTTGAACCTTCAAACAGCAGCAAACACGTAGCGGTGTTCTTACCAGGACACACTCTCTCTCCTGCTGCCTGCCTCGTATTCCTCTCCCAGAGGGAGCAAACTTCCATCGTTCCGAACTAAAAAACTCTTGATCTGATTTCTGGTGAATCACTGAAGAGTAAAAATGGTAGTACAATCCGATCAGGCTCATGGTTAAATATATAAAGCTGTTGTGTTGTGTGGTTTGGTGTTTTCAGACCCAATAGCAGTAAAAATATGATGCAATTTTTTATGTACAGTAAACCAGTTATGTTCTTTGCATATATTATTTATTCATTTATTCACCTTTTTAAGGAGCCAAGTTTAAGTTCGGTTGGAAATTTCAAACTTTATTAAACTTGAATATTTCTGTCAGTCTTTGTCCTTATTTTCCTCCTTTAACAGTTCATTGGTCGCATTTACATAATGAAGCTGCTCAGAATTAGAAAATCAAATGCTCCGTTATACAAAACGAAGGAAATAAAATGTGATTTGGGAAAACAACGTTAAATGAAGCACTTACATAAGCGGTATGTCACACGACGCCAGACACACGGTTCTCCTCTGGCTTAGGAATGTGCATACGATACTTCATTTTGTTTTCCAAAAACATTAAATAGCAACATCTTTTCCTGGTTGCATTACCGCCCTGCTATAAAAGAGGAAATTGAGCCATATTTGACTCATGGCTCACCTCTCCATCTGTCATAAACGTAACTTGCAGCATTTCAGGACTGACGTGAAGCATTTCATCTGTTCCATCAGAGGAGGCGCGTACGTATGTGTGTGTGTGTGTTACTGTGTGTGTGTCCCAGGGGTGTATTATTTTAGTGGAGGTCAGATCAGCGGCTGCTGGGGGAGGATCTGCCAGTGAAGTGGTCAAGCAACCCCAGATGGGTTTGTAATAGTCCTAATCCAACAGGTCAACGTGCAGGGCTTCAACTCACTGCCCCCCCCCCCCCCATAAACCTGGTTTTCTTCTCCTTCTGCCTCCTCTTGCTCTCTTTCAACCCTCCCTCTGCTTATCTAACCTCCCCCTCTCTGTCTCCCAGCTCCTGTCTCGCTTTGCCTGTCTTTCCAAAGAGGCAGCTAGAAGCTAATGAGGCTTGGCTGGCGTTTATCCAGCCATCTTTCCCCCTGTGAGTGTGTCTGTGTGTTTATGTATGTGTATTTGCTTGAGGGGAAAGCAGTCTCCGGGCTAAATTTATTAGATTTATCTTCATCAAAAACAAATATTAACATAAATCTTTTTTTTTTTTTTTTGCATCTGTGAGCACATTATCTGAGCACGAGGGGGATATCAGAGGAATCTGAAAAGTCGCAGGAGTGAACGGGAACATTGATCTGGAAAGACAAGCAAAGACTGCTGGAAATGGGAATTCCACGTCAGATTTTCACGGGCGGAAAGCAGGTTTTCCGCCCCATTAAATGGTTCCCACTGCAGGGAGATGCGCTTCGCCCTGGATGAGACGGTCCTGTTCCCTCTCCACGGAACAAACAGATGGGAAATCATTCCAGCATCCCTTGTGTCCGTGAAGCACCTGCCTGTTTTCCATATAGAGGCACTCTCACTGAGAAACAAACACCAAACAGCCTCCTGACGTACGCTTTGATGCTAAAACCCACTGCTACCCTCTCAATACATCATTAACTCCCGTTGCTGGAATTTGCAGACAGATTCAGCTAATGAGACGCATTTCAGAGGACTTGGTTCAGTCTGACAGTCCACTACCGTGTTGCACATTTGATATCATTTACAGAGAGCAGCAACAGATAGGAAGCAAGACGTTGTAGGATTACGTGCGGGGATAGAGACGGAGAGGAGACCTGTCACACACACTGCTGTCGCAGTCATTAGTGCTAAGTGACAGTTTCTGGTGGTCCTTCAGTCAGCCGCGGGAAAACGGAGGAGTGTGAGAATGTGTTGTGTCATGGAGGCGAAGACAGCACAATATATTATATCAACAGCATTTCGCTCCAGCACCCCCGGTCCATGTGCCACTGTTAATATTGCAGGTTTATTATTCAGCTGAGTGGAGCTGAAGGTGTGATGACCCAAGCAGGCGACGGCACTAATTAACCACTATTTGACCCTGCCTGACTCAGACAGCTGCTCTGTCTGAGTGTGTGTGTGTGCGCACACACTCACTATCTGTGAGCTTAAGAAATCATTTCTTATCCCTTTGCCAGTGAGGGTGAAATAATTGTGCAAGCATCCACCTGTCTGTCAAATGTTTCAGGCATCAAATTTCAGTTCCCACACATGACTCCATTTGCATAGAAAACAAATTAAATGATCCGGCAGCTGCTGGCTAAAAAATATAATAGACTCTTACCACTCTGGGTTTAAAATGCTGAATTGAATCTGGCGTCGCTGCACTCAGAGACATGAAGGCAGCCTCATTGTTTCATGTCCTGAGCATGTGTGGGACGGTGACATATTGTAACTAAGCTTGAGTGAATGACAGTTAATCACCGACACCTGGGTGTCAGTCAACACAGAAGCAACACATGGAGCTCAGGCGATATGTGAAATGGTCACAAAAATGGATTTCTGTTAATGAACCAGAAAGGGTCTAAGGCCATTTCAACAATGACAAATTGAGGAGAATCTGGGAAAGTTTTGTCCACATTGAACTGCCAGAAAATGCTAAATTCTGAAACCAAGAACCAAAACCTTGTTTAAAAATAATATGCATCTTTCCTGAACCGATGAAAGCCTATAGCCTTATCTGAACCTGCAGCCTATATGACTTAAAGCGTTTCTATGCTGCAGAAGCTACTGAGCAGCATGATTTCACTTTTAAAGCATTTAGTTCCATTTAACTTGATTCTCTGCCGTCTTCCTCTTTATATGTCGTACATCCTATAAGTTCATGCACATGCTCTGTATCTTATTCTCTGTGTTTGGTACACTTCTTTTGTGGTATAACAGCATCACTTATAGCCTGCATGTACAACAGTGTTTTCAGCGGATTTGTGCACACAGACATTTATTGAAATGGTTTTGTTGGAATGTAAAACATTTTGTTCTGACAAAAAAAGTCACTTCCCTCTCTGTGAGTGTAGCCTAAATAAACACCTTCCAAAGACAGTTTAAAACTTAAAGGCTTTTTGTCAGGTGATGAATGTTTAAAGAAATCAAGTTAGTCCTGGCAGAGCTATTTCATTTCTATTCAACACAGCGAAAAATATTTGGCCCAAATATGGCCCACATGTACAGTTTTGTTAGGCTTTTATTTGGCTCTGACTTATGGCTGTAAAGGTTTCAGAACTACCCGTAACAACAAAATGAATTTAAAGTAAATCAAATTTTGTTGACTTGAATTGTCTGGTTGAACAGGAAGGTGGCTCCAGAGATCTGCAAAGAGTTGTACAAAGTAGAACTAGGAAAGTCCAACAAGGCAGCGGCAATAAGCCAATCAGCAGAGTCCAAAAAGGGAAATTCAGATCTCTATTGTACAGTCTGAATCCAGAATCCTGGAAGGAGTAATCCAGGGCCAGTAGTCAGGCATTTAATAAATCCAGGTCTACTCACTGAAACAGTCCAGGGTAAAAAAAAAACAAAAAACAGGCAGGCAATCCAAGTCCATGATCCAGAATCTTAAATCCGAAACAGACAGGGTTCAGATATCACAAAAACTCACTAATCCAGAAGGGCCAGAGGCAGAACACAGGGGCAGGTCCAAAAACAGGTCAGATCAGGTAAACAGACAGATGCCAGAATACAAAATGCTGGAAAGTTGCTGGCTGACAGGCAGGTTGCTGACAATCTGGCAAAACCCTGATGTGAAGAGAGGAGAACAGATGAAACTGATTGGAGTAATCAGGAGCTGATTGCCATGAGCAAAGTGGGTAAAACAAACATGACCAAAAAAGGCATGAACACAGGAACCTGGGCATCTTGTGTTGAACATTGGTTAAACACAACATATCAACATGCTTACAGGATGGTACATCACATCATTGATAACTGTCTTCAGGAAATTGATAACCAAAAGTTGGTACAGTCTTCTTAGACTTAAGTACAGCCTTTTATGTTCCTGACAATAACATTTTAATTAAAAAGTTTGTTATGGATCTGAACCATTGGCTGTTAAATGGATTGAAAGCTATCTTAGCAATCATGAGTCTTCTTTAATGGTTGCTATTCTGAGGTTGAAGAGATGAGTTGTGGGGTTCCACAGGGCAGTTGTTTAGGACCCCTTTTATTTTCAGTTTCACAAATAATTTCCCACTTATAATTAAAGAAGCTATACCCGATATCACGTCCGGCTAGTTTAGTTAGCGACAGCTAAGTGTGTTATTACAACTACCCAAGCCATGGGGAGTCAGAAATGTGTTGGAGGTTTGAGTGTCTCGTCTGCTGATGAGGTACCGAACAACATAATTCTGTTTCCCTACTGATGCCTATATGTTACAGGCAAGCCCTCATTGTATCTGGTGCCACACTACTGCTAATAGCTAATATCATAATGTGAATTTTTTTTCATGACCTGTAGACTCAGAGATAATCTAATAAAGTGAGAGTGAGAGGGAGAGGTAGAGGCAGTCAAAGCAGGGTTAGTGGACCTGTCTGTGCTACAAGAAGAAAATCCCGTGCTACAACAGAGCTTTTCCCCTGTTGGCTAACAGATAAGCATCTCTGCCATTTTATATAGTAAGTGACAGTAAATGATGGGAACAAATGGCAGGATAAAGTAGCTGCTGGACTGTCCTGTCCTGTTTCAAACATAACCCCCAAATACATTTCCCTGTCAGATTTAATAAACTTACGTGTCCAGCAACTCCAGTACTGCAACATCCACCTCACTTTCCATGTCCCTCATGAATTATCTCCATTTGGTTGCTATGCCGATGTAAATTCTCGTTTTCTTGCGGCATTTAATCCTTTTTTCTTTCCTTGGCAATTTTTACTCCCTCCGCTGCAGTAAAGAGTATGGATGATCATACTGTACATTTCACTGGAAAAAGGCAAAGTGAAGATCAGAGGTCAGCTGCGTGTTCCCCTCCTCCTCTTAACTATATCAGCCAAAATATAGCCAAAATAAAAGCCCAAGTAGTTACACCCTGTCCCTTTAAATAGGGAGTTGGACTTAGTTACACAATGGATTACTGACAAAAATTAGTCATGTTAAGCAAAATGCATGGTAGTCAAATGAAAAAATATTCTTAAGGAGTTGTCAAAAATAGCATATTTTATTGGACCAGCTAAATAAATAATATATTGTAAAAGATGGGTCATGGTATGGGAATAATCAGACAGTGTAAGTAGTTGATTCCCCAATGGCTGGCTGTCAATACAGAACTAATATTACCACAATGCACAATAAGCATGGTTGACTGTTAAACACAGATTGGAATATTTTATCAAATATTATGATATCATTGTAACAAAAACTCCAGAAGTTATTTACAGAATAGCATTATTTTTTGCTGATTACCATAAGAGACCAAGAAAACATTGTGGTGTGGACAAAGAGAGAAACTGACACGAGATAAGACAAAAGCTACCATCTGACTGACTTTTACTGGCTGGAGAGAGCTCAAAGTAGAGACGGGATGCAAGACTGAATTAGCTGTTGCTGGGGGACACCAGTGAAAAAAATCTGCCAAACTTCAGTGGTGGAACTTGAAAGTTGATTATTTCAAACGAGTCAGCTAGAAAAGAGAAAAGAATGAACAGAGAATTTGTCAATGTTTGGCTTCTTCATGAAAAAATGACACTAAAAGCAAAACACATTTGTTATTAAATACATCCAGGGACACTCGTAATCAAGATTATTTGCTTCTAAAGAAAATGGCCTGTGGTAAATCTGATTGGCTTGTAACTCTAGCAATCTGTTAGCGGCATTGGTTAATGAAAAAAGTTCATTATAAAGTCTAAAACTTCCAAAATGCTGCAGTGAGGATTCTGATGAGAATCAGCCAGAAATCCTATTTCTCCTGTTTGGTCTTCTTTTCTGTTTAATCCAGAATAGAGTTAAAATTCTTCTCCTCTCACATAAAACTCTTAAAAACCAATTCTCCATTCTATCCTTATACTTCTCTCTCTGTCAGACTGCAGGTTTTTCTTGTTTCCTACAGTTTCTTAAAGTAAAATGAGAGGCAGAACCATCATTTATCAGACTGTAGAACCAGCTTCTAGATTGGGTTCAGGAGGCAAACACCCACTCAACATCAAAGCCAAACCAAGACTCCCTGTCTTCTTCCTAATTTCCAACACTTAGATATAGCTTGCCTCCATACCAAAATTATGGAATTGTAATCCACACTTTTTTCTTTTTCTTCTTCTTAATATCACTACCTCATTTATATTCAAACATTTCAATGTTTGCCCAACATCACTATTTCATGAAGCATTAAGATTATAAGCCCATTACTTAACTTTTTGTCCTTTTGACAAGACAAAAGTCAAATGGATGTCCTCTATAAGGGGGTTAGGGCTGTCACTGAGAAAATGGCCAAAGTTGAGTAGAGCGTCGTTAACAAATAGCTCATAATGAAATTCCTTTTAGAGAGAGATTTCAACCTTACTGAAAAGGAAATAAAAGAAAAATCCAGATATCATTTAATGACTCTGGTAGGTTTCCACAGCAGTGTTTGCTGTATTTCCTTCCAGGAGGTTTTGTTTCTGACTAGAAAAAACTATTTCTTCTTCTTCTCTTACCAGCAGCAACCTGTAGCGCCTCCCTATGGCAGCACTATGCACCCCAGTTCAGTTACTTTGAGCCAGTCGTGTAAACATGTTTGATTCACACTTATTTTTCTACAACTTTATAAAAGATTGCTTCGATAGTTAATGGAAACCCAGCTGCCGGGAAACTATAGCAATTTGTCTCCTAGAAAACAGACAATGTGGTTACTGATTGGCTTAAATGTAGCTGACTCATTCACGGGGTTTTCCTGAGTTGTTTCAGTCCAACTTTTGGAGAGGTTCCTGTAAGGGAAACCAAAGCAGACACACACAAATACCATAGAATCTGTGTGGCCCCTGCGCACTTTAATCTTTAATGACATGGTGATGATAGAGGACTCTTGACCTCCGCGTTTGCACAGTGGCACCCACACACACATAAACCTTAAATCTTCGCCGCTCCTTTCCTTAACTCGTTTATCGTGTTTTTTCGCTTCTCAGCGTTCCTACAGATTGGTGACTTCCCCAGTTCGACTACCCAACAATAGCTAGGTACTACACGGAGCTGGGTAAAGCTGGCACGCCATTGTCCCACTTGAAAGCCAAGTTATTCATTGCTAGCGAGTTAAAGAGCTGACCCCGGTGTAACACTGACGGAGCCGGCGAACAACACTGGGACCCTTTGTCTGGCCCTGCCTCATTTCTGATCACCCTGTAATGAACTGAGAGCTCTGTCGAAAATTTACAGCCCCGCGCCCCCTTTCTCCCTTTCATCCTCTTCTCTCCTCATTTTTAGTGCTCTTTTGCTCAACAGCCATCATTTTAAAGCATCCCCCTCCCTGCACAGCCCTGACTACAATAACAATGCTGACAGTATGAGATGGGCCATTAATTTCCTCTCAATGGATCCCAGTTGTTTGCCCCCTCTTCTCCGGGCGGTCCTCTTTTCTTTTGCTGGCAAAGTTTTGTTCACCTTCTCCTCCGTTGGTGCTGTGCAGTCTTCGCTCTGCAGGGGTCCGAATAACACACAAAAGAATGGTGCACACATGCACAACAAGTCAAGCATCCTAAATGAATCGCCTCCTGCCGCTGTGATAATGGGGAGTTAAACGCTCCAAAAGCTGTACGACATTTAATCATTACCCCACAGAAGCAGAGCACACACAGACACACACACAAACTGTTGCTTCAAACCGTTATCTATTAAAAGAGTATGTGGACAATATATGCAAAGTGTGTCCAGATTGGAGTGATGCCATTTTTATTTTTAGGGAGGGGGATTATTGGTTATTATCTTATCCTTTTACTTTTTTTTTTGTTAACAGTGAAATAGTTCCTCAGCCTGGAATGGCTGATGGATTTCTGTGAACAGCAAATGGACCTTCTGTAATAAATCCTCTCCTTGAAGTACAGGTGCTCATATGTGTGTGTGTGTGGGTGTGTGTGTGATATCCCAGGGTAAATTGTTTCCTCCAGGCTTTGAGAGGTGGGCATTCAACAGCCTGCCAAAGAGCTATAGGCGATAATTAAATGATTCCACGCTTGAAAGGAGAAAGAGACTGAGAGGGTTGGAGAGAGAGAGAGATGGTTGAGACAGAAAAGGAAGGAGGAGGAGAGTGTGAGGAAGGGAAGGAGAAACAGAGATGCATACAATCAAAGAGTGTGGGTCACTATCAGACTGTGGTGGTGAACACACACACTGGATCCAACCGCTGCCTGAAGCCAGGGCGGAGATAAACACCATTAATCAGCCCAGCCATGCAGAGCGAGTTCAGACCCAGGTGGTGCCTGTCGCGCACACCAAGCAAACGTGTTTAATTTCATCTCTAGTTACTCTTACTGTTTCTAAATTTTTGTGGTATTATGTTTAAAATTAACACACTTCTACAACTTGAATGCAACAGTCTGTTCTCAGTCACTGATGCCCTGTCTTGCTTAAGGGCAGCACAGCTGCTGTTAGAAAACTGCCGCTCATTAAAATTTTCTAACACTTTCCCTTCAGTTTGGTGCATCTGTAAACAAATGTAGACCCAAACGAAGCAAAAACAGTAGAACGTTTTGTTGCTGCCTGACACTTGAAGGTAAAGTCAATTCATAGTCCAACACGAAACCGTTATGTAGTACTTAAAATGAACATAACTCCATTTGTTCCCTTTTAACTCACACACTTGTTTAAGAAAAAAAAGTCAACAATGCAAATAAGCTCAACAAAAGCAAAACCTAATATTCATTTTGGCTTTTATTCATAGTCTTTGGCTTTTTGTTCCTAAAGTCTTCTATGAGAAAAGTATTGGTCTCATCATGCTGATATTGATACCATCGACATTTCGATTGATAAGCCCAGCTCTGTTTAACATAATGCCTTGAGAGCTGACCTGTCGCTTCTTGACTCAAGCTGTTTTTCCCTTACTCAAGGGTGAAATATTTGCTCAAATACAGCATAGTACCCCATATTGAAAAATATTAATGAAGTTTTCTGAAACTGTCTGCAGCTAATGTCTCATCTTAAAGCTCTGGCAGGGACAACTCTGTGCAAATATGGATAGACTACATTTTTGTCACCGTAGCTTTGTTCACTATTCTGGGGGAGCCCAGATAGACACTTTCAGGTATTTCACTCGTAACATGCGTTGGAAACGTGTCTAACGCATGCTGAAAGAAAAAGTTGCGATGGAGCCGTTGGGTGATGCTTGGGTTTAGATGCATGGCTTTTCCAGGGTCTGTTTCAGTCTCAGACATTGGTTCACCTTGTATTTGGTGGAAGTTCCAACAACTGCCAGGAATTTAAAAACTACTGATAATTATATGCACATGCATCCAATTTACAGCCAGATGGAGGAAGACCTGCGAGTCCACAACCTGTCAGCTGCAACTTCACCATCATATTGAAAATGAATACATTAATGAAATATTGATTGTTCTGATATTCTAATTTCATAAATAATACACATTATCTGTATGTCTCTGTGGATTCATTTCTGATAAAGAAATATACCCTGAGCGTTATAAAAGGAACAGATGTCTAATTATACAAGATTCCTTTAATACATATTATTTAGGCAAAAGGAGCAGTAAAAAAAATAGGGATGCAAACAAAAATATGAGGAAATATATTAATTAATTTATTACAAAAAAATTAAACGATACAAAAAAGATTTCTGGATCTGACAGATCTACTCTGAAACATCAGAAACCAGTAAACAGTCCTGAATGTCTGTCAGAACAACACTGGGACTCGTGTTTTCAGAGAACAACAAATTATAAATAATTTGTGATGAAAAGAAAATGACGCTCATCTGTACGAGGGAGTTTCTTCTAGATCAACTCCGTTTCATTGAAAGCCACGTACTTATTGCGTCTGCAGCCAGTAAGCCAGCCTTTTCTTCTCAGGTGTACCACCTCATTCTTTCTTTGCTAGCATCAAATCCTAGCAAACATATGAGTCAGGTTGACAAATCCACATTTCTGAGCCCAAGATATAGTTACTTCTAGGAACTGCTGTGATCTATTTGGCTCATTTTACCTTTTGGAAGTTTATTTAAAGAGATAAACCCGACTCTCGATGGTCCAGTCATTCGCACAACAGTTCTTCCATATTTTAATCCTGTTTTCTGTATTATCTCACTTCCCTCTGTGGCAAAAGTCTCTCTTTTATCACACAGTTGACATAATCAGAGTATTACTACTTCTCCAGTGATGTTATATGTATGTCCTCTATTCATTCTTTACATTTTAGACAGTAGGTTGGAGCTTTCTAAGGTTTCATTTGGGAATTTTAATTTCTATTAAATTTCATGAACAAAGAAAAGGAAAGAAGAGAAAGAAAAAAAGGATTATTCTCGGGTTTTTTTTCAACACAACTATGTTATTCAAACTTGGGCTTTCAAAACAGACTATTTACTCTCCAACACCTGTCTTGAAGGGAAAAAAACTATTTGAAGTCTTTATCTGGTCTTTTACAGCAGCACCTTGCACCTTAATGACCTTAAAGATATTTATTTTGGACTAGTTTTGATGGCACAGTCACAATTATTCTACACATTCCTGAAGCAGATGCTGTCAATAAGCAGCCTGAAGGGTTAGAAGCACAATTCCATTAGTGGATGGAAGGAAAAGAAAAGCAAAAGATGAGACAAAAAAAAAAGTTTTTACACACAGTACATTAGATAACTGTGGCACATGTCAGAATTTTTGTAGTGCAAAAGGGGCCAGAGGACAAGTAGATTACATAGCAAAGGGTTCTGAGCTACGTTTTAACCGTGCGGTAATAAAATGCATCTCAGAAACTGTATTTATTAGATATATTGCCTTTGGTATAAAGGGATAATCTAATTCAATTAAATGCACGAAAATGATTTGTTGGAAAAAATAACTGCTGGAGTTTTCCTTTGTGGAGTTTGCAAACTCTCCGTGTACATGTGCGGCTTCTCTCCGTGTACTCCAGATTCTTTTCACAACGTTCATTTTAGGTACCACTTGTGAGCCTAAATCCTTCTTTGGGGTTAGTTCGTCTGCCTCTCACCTCCTTCATCATGTTTTTAAATCAAGCATACTCATTTTTAAGCCAATTCACTTATATGACACAAATGATAGTTACAAGACGGGCAAAAACTGATATGTTATTGATTTTAGTTAATTAATCTCTGACATGTTAGTTAACTGGTAGATTAGATAGACAAGTAGATTAACTTTTTTAATCAGTTAACAGCTAAAGTTTGAACTCAATAGTCCACAAAAGTCCGCTGGATCAAAGTCGTGCACTTCTATATGTGCAGGCATGGCATATATAATCCTGTCCTACCTCCTACTTTAATTTTACATTTGAGAAATTCACCGTGAGACATTTTTCCACATCTCACACACGATTCACACGCAAGTATTTTCATGCTTCCAGAGTAAAATTCAACACCGCACATGTGAGGTGAAGAATGATACCCATGCTGCCTACTGCCCCTTTCTTCAGTTGCCTCACTCTATCTCCACCTCCCAGGAAATCCATTTGTTTAGTGCACGCTCATTTACATCCCTCAAACTGCCACTCATAAGCAGACACACACCGAGCAATTGTTGCTGCATGTGCCAATTTTTCAAGACCCGGAGCATTCGGTTCCTATAACTTGACACTTGAAGTAGCTCAGGTTTCAATACTCAAACAGAAAAAAGGAGAGGAAAAAAATCTCTCTCTGTCTCTCCTCTCTTATTCTCTGGTTCACTCTGACAGTAGGTGTTGCATACTAATGTAGAGAGCGTCTCAGGGGGGCAAGATGAGGAAGTCCTCTCCCATTACTCAGTGCCCACCAGCTGGGCAGGGGCAAGGGCTACAGCAGCTAGACAGATGGTACTGTCACCCCCCGCTCTCACACGCACACACACAGACACACACACTAGTGTAACAGTGAGGAGGAAGTCATTAACTGGGAAACCACAAGATTCCTTATTGAACAGGGGGGGAATGGAGGAGGGTGAGGGAGATTTCAAGGGAGGGAGGTTTTATCCTAAACTCGGTTCTGCTGAGGCAATCTGTCATGGTTGAGGTAATTGCCCTCGTCTTGTGTGTATGAAGTGATCTGTCATCGGTCATTGCATTACCGCCTTAAGAATCACACACACACACACCGAGTCAGAAAGCCGTGACCCCCCCTGAACGCTCCAACTAAGACGCAGGCATCTGTGACGACTTGAATAAACAGCCTTTCAAAAAATAAAAAATTTTAGCAAAATGGAAAAAAAAAATGGCTGAGGATTTACAGCGAGCCTCACCTCTTCCCCTCCGTGATCGATTATCAGTCTCTGTCTGCGCAGAAAAAGAAGATTGGGTGTGTTTTATCAGTAAGCGTAGACTGGGCTTGGGTCTTATTAGGTCAACATCCTCTGGTCTTTTTCTGTAGCTTATTTGACTTTGTCGATACACTGTGTTGAATGAGAAAACAAAAGGGGGGAGGGAAGGTATAATTGCTCTTTAACTGCTGCTGTTGGGCTAATATTTGTCCAAGTGGTGAAAGGAGCCATTAGTCACATCGATTAAGAGTTATTATTGGACTGTCATTTCAGTGGAGCTGAAAAGACGGCAGCACATGTTGAATGAATGAATGCATGCTGCTGAAAATATCAAATTCAGTCTGTGTGATGCTAATTTGTTTTATTGGAACTATATGACATCCATATACAGAGGACTCATTAGGGAATGGGGTAGACAATGGCTGATAAATTTCAGAAGCCACTTGTGTGTAGCTATATGTTTCATTATTATGTGCTTAGTATTTCTTATTAATAATTACTAGCAGGATTTGCACGCACCAAATCTGGGGCAACAAATGACATGAATTAACTGTTTTTGGTTGAATATGTGTTAAGAAAAAATTCAGTCAACACTGACAAGGAGTTATTTCACATCTACGCAAACCTGAGACCTTTTATGGTTGTACTGTGTCCACCTGATGCGATGTGGACTGAGGCTGTCTCTATAATAAAACAAAAAGTACAAAAATGTGTCTTCTGTTATTTCTTCCTTTTAATAAAACCAACTGGTGTAGTTTTTTGTATTTGTTGGGGAGCCTGACTGGCCATATTTACAATGAGGTATCATTTTTAAGGCATGTGCATTTATAGAATGAGCAACACAGATGAAAGGTTGAGTAAAACCCTCCAAAAAAGTGCTAAAATCCTTTGCATCCCATTGTAAAGGGGGCTGGCTTTCAGACTACGTATAATTCAGCACCAAAAAAATACAGGTTTCCTCACTTTTTGAGATGAAGTTTGGTCATTAGTACACGAATTATGAGTTATTGTTACCCAGCCAAGAGCAAGCTGAAGACTCATCTCTTTGAAGACCTTTTTTGCACTTAAAGTGTCCAACCTGACCCAGCACTTACTGCTCGACGCACTAACCTTATGATTGTGCTATGATAGCAGATTGTGTGATTTAATTTTACATAGGACTTGTTGGGGATTTGGTGTGTACTCACACACACGCCACATACACACACACACATAAAGCACTTAGCACGATCTTAGCACTTGACATAACTACATCGACGACCAACAGTCCACCTGTTCTTGCTGTATCCTACTCTTTGAATTCATGCTTGTGCTGTTCTCTCAAATGTAAGTCACTTTGGATAAAAGCGTCTGCTAAATGACGGTAGTAGTAGTAGTAAGATCAGTTAAAAGTGTCAAAACCAAAACGAAAGAAGACTCAACACTGTAACTTGTGCAAATATTTTATAAGGTTTGTGCTATTTTGAGTGAAAAGCTTTCTTTCTTAGCTGGGAAAATGTTTGTTATGAATTGGCTTGTATAAACACAGTTATTATACAAAAGAACTAATGTGGATATGTTTTAATAGGACCACAGTGTATTGGCTTAAATTAATCTACTGGCCAATTTAGTACAGTGGCCTCAGCACAGACACATAATGATGGACATTTTCCAGTTCTCTTTGTTAAAGGGATACTGTGTAAATTTGAGACAAATATTTGCCTAATGTGATGAATAATGGATGCTTTCTGGGGTCAACAGTGTTTGACGTGTTTTGGCACCTCAAGGGTGCTCTCTTTCCAGGGGCGGATCCGTCACTCGTGGGATCATGTGACCCAGAGTGCTCTGCTGTAAAACTCCCCTTCTATAAACACAGAGGACTCCGCTTTCTGCTACTTTTTCCTCCCCTTCAATCTCATATTTTACTCCCAAAATTGCAGTTTTAAATAAACAAATTAAGGTTTTAGCCTCTCTTCATTGGTTTACAGTGAAGCAAAGAACTGATTTAAAAATTCTACTTATTGTTTTGAAAGCTTTAAATGACGCCACTCCCTCTTACATTTCTTACACGCTTACATTTCTGCTTCTCAGAACGCAGCTAAAATTAGCTCATGGTGCCTTTTGTCATCCTGGTCCTTTGGAATTGTTGGTCTTTGGAACTCATGAACTCAGGTCTGCTACAACAGTATCCTCTTTTAAATGTAGACTTAAAACATTTCTTTTTTTCACAAGCCTTCAGTTTTAACCCCAAGCTTAATCTTAATTGTTATATTATGTAATTTTTCTCATTTTAACTTGTAATCATCGCCTTTTTGTCTTGCATTGCTGTGTCATGTTGGGGAAGCACACTGAGTTTACGCTTGTCGTATGAAATGCGCTACTGCAGTTTCATATTGGAATCTGAATCGTACAGGCAGCTAGTATATGCGCATATTAAATGTGTTTAACTAGTAATTTTCACTGCTGGTACTATGGCACATCCAAAAGGGAGGAATCGTGGTATGGCACCTGGGATCCAGAATAAACATCCCATCCTGTGTATTTTTTCCAGAGAACTTATTGTGCAAAGGAAATTACATATTTCAACAGCTTTAAGATCTTTAATATTTTCTATAGCAACCGGTGGTGTTGTCAGCTGATACCTTAATTGCACGCTGGAGATGTATAAAGAAAAATGGTGCCAGGATTTACCCAATAGTACTCAGCGGGCTTGGTGACGCAGGTTGGTGCTGTAGAACAGAAAGTCCTGACATGTTAACACACATCTTTTAATTAGTTTTTCTGTTAGTGTATGTACACAGGTATGAGTCACTGTGGAAAGTGTGGTTTCTGAGGTGTGTTGTATTTTCTTATGTAGGGAATTGAACAGGGAGGAGGGGATGTTCTCTGTGAATGTGAGAAAATAGGAACAGCTCTTCTCGTTTGCATTGAGATCTTCTAGTACTTCTCTTTATCAAACTTTAGATATCTAGTTTAGCTCTTTTAAAGAATATGCTTTTTTGCTTTGTTAAAAAAGTATGTATGCCATTCATCTCATCTCATTTTTGAGAAAAAAAGTATATATTACTTTAGATTACCTTTAATCATACAGCGCAAACGTTTTAAAAATGTTAGCATTGCTTTAACCATTTTTAAACATGTCTAATCCTTGTGTTTACACGAAGTATTATCATAAACATACACTTTAAAATGAATTCTACTAATGCAACCGCTAACATAACAGTCCCCGCGGTAAATTCTGGGCACATGGAGGAATTAGATTCGACTTTTAATAATGAATTGTCTACAGATGCACAGGTGTTACTGTGTGCACATTACAGTGCCTAAAAGTGCATATGCATCCCCGCATGCAGTCGCACAAAAACCTCACCACCTCCAGCATCACCTCCACACGTGCACACTCACACAAACAGACGGTCAAATAGACATACAGTCTGTCATATTTGCAGCTGGTAAACAAGCACTGAGAGGCCGTTAAAGCCGGCAAGCTGAGTAAACCAGGGACAACAGTGTGCTTAATGAACTGGGCTGCCTCCCAACACAACATCTCATCATCACTTAGACTTAAACAAACCACTCAGCTGCTAATTGGCTGAGCTGCATGGAGCCGCTGTGAGGAATGCATGCTCCCCACCTCCACTGTTGCTTCTCAAAGGCTTGACAGACAGCAGCAAGACAGACTCTCTGTTATTGAGACTTTGCACAGATATGTGACAGTCTGGCTTCCCTGTGTACATCCCCACAGTCACTGCATTGTTTTGCGCTCCTTTTATTATATCAGGATAGATTGATTTTCATTCAAATTTCACATTTCTCACGGCGAGCTCATCAATCATTGCAGCCATCGTGGCAGTTTTGTGACAACTTTCTTTTATAATGAACTGTGAGTAGGTTGGTTTGCTTTTTACAGATAACTAACCAGTTCTTCTTCTTCTGTTGATTCTGAACAAAGACGTGTAGTTAATTACCTTTCACGTGCCAGCAAATTTTGTCCAGGAAGTCCTGGCAGACAGCAGGTGTTGAGATTAGCTAATGTAAACATTCATTAACTGGGCATACTGTGCAAACCAACATTTATTTATTTATTTGAAATGTTGCAGACTACATCTTTGGTCTTGTGTGTGTTAGTTACCTTAAATGATCTTCTTTTCTCAAAGTTAATAGAGCATTTAACTGTGTTTCAAGTCTGTATTGCTAATTAATATGAGTTATATGTTGAATTTAAGGTGTGCCCCAGAGAGATACGAGAACAAATGATGATTGTTAGATATGAACAATGATCTCTTCTGCTACAGGCGGTTCGCTGGCTAGATTTTGCTACTTTTTAAGGTATTGATGTTATCTATCATTGTTGATAGATATGAACAATGATCTCTTCTGCTACAGGCGGTTCGCTGGCTAGATTTTGCTACTTTTTAAGGTATTGATTTCCTCTCCGGGTCAGACCAACATCACTGCAGGGTGGAGTTACTTGGAGCAAGTGTAGGGTTTAACAGGAAGTTGATAAAGCTTAAGAGCAGGATACACGCCCAGCAGCATATCTGTGCAGTTATTTTAAGTTAATGTATCCGTTTGCTTTGCTGCAGTGGATTTATTCAGGATGTGTGCTGATATTTATGACTAGGATATGAATGAGTGGGATGCTGAAAGACTTTTTTCTATTGATAACATTCAAATTCATCAAGGAGTGTTCTTATGCCGATTTTTCTCCCAAGTGATAACTAATGTTTAGAAAACCAAAGTTTTCATATAACTTACCTTATAAATTCTGCTTTCTTGCTTTTGTAAACTTTTTGGAAAACTGGATTATGTGAGTCTTTGGAGGACAAGATGATAAAAGGAGTGTGAAGATGCAGAGTATCACTGATTACAGGTTACCATTATTGTCTTAATGGGACAAGGCAATTTTGGCTGAAATTTGGGAATGAGGACCCATTTATTTTGAATTTGGCTGATTTTTGTTGTACTTTTTTGATCTACCCTAAAAGCCTGACCTGTAGTAGATACCTGGTTTCTGTAAATCAAAAGGGCACACCCTTAATTTTGAATTTTCAAATTTAAAAGGATCTAAATGAATGACTTATAAAAAAAAACACCACTCTCTTCCACAGCTCAAGGTAAACTTGACTTGTTAAATCTAAAATGTTCTTTTTTGTTCCAGGCTGTCAACATTTTTGCTGTGAAGTTGGCCATTTCAACATGAGAGTCTATGGGGCTTGACTGTCTTTTGGAGCCAGCCCCCGTTCGGATGATGGATATATGGCTACTTTTGGTACTTCAGCATGGGCTACACTTATAACAGCCAGAGGCTGCCGCTTGGAATAAACGCAACTAAACTAAAAAGGCAACAAGACCGAGCCAAACAAACAAAAAGGAGAATAAACCAAGAAAAAAAACCCTGGCAAGTAACAGGCTGTGGATCAGCTGGATCCACAAAACACAGCCCATATTACAAACCAATGTAGCACGGATTATTCTGTAATAGGATGTATAGAAATAGACAACCAGCCCTTCTGTTACCATGACATGGATTGGGAACAGTGTCGGGTTTATCAGAGATGCTATACTTGCACTTAAAAAGATGAGTTAATGTCAACTATAAAAGTAAAAGATTTCTGTGATGTTGATGACGTTGTTAATACCCCCAAGTTCCTTGTTGAAACTTCTTTGACTGCAGGAATGCTGCTAATACTGCTAATACAGCTGTCATCCTCTCAAATATCCAACACCCTTAAGCTTTTTGGAAATATTCATTGTTTGAGCATGCAGGTGTTTGATCAGGTTAGACTTGTTGCTCTGCCTGGGTTTTACTTTGCATTACAAATAATAAATCAAGCACTATCTGTGCCATCTATTAAAGTGAATCCATAATTGCAGCTGCTTACAACTTCGATACCAAAATTTGCCTCAACTAATTTAATGTGATCATAATTACTCAGTTAGTTACAGGTAATACCAGCATAATTTGGTTGGTGCAGTTCAACATCCAACAATATATGCTGATGTGTTTAAAAGCACCATAAATTGTATATCACCGCAGATCAATGATGCACTTACTTCCCTAATTAGCAACATTAGCATGATAACTGAAACATCTATAAGTTTGCGACCTTGCAAACGCATTTGTGGCCGACAATATGTTAGCTTTAGTTTTTACCTTTGCATAAATTGTTCCAATGGCTTGCGTGTAAATATTTGAAATTTGTAAACTGTGTCATATTTTACTTAACATTGAACGTGAAATGAGTCCTCATGTCTTCCCAGGGTAAATCGCACATGTATGAAGCCTGATCAGTCTTTCCCCGACTCACTCCACCTTTCTAAACAACTTAACTGGGTAAGACTTTATCTTGGCTGATAGTTTTGTCCAATTTTTATGTACTGACGACAGTATCACTACATTTCTTTATTGTTTTTTTTTGTTTTGTTTTCTTTTTCCCTCATGCATTAGTTCTCTTACGTAGCCCCTCTGGTTACGTCAGAAGAAAACATGCTCTGATGTGTGTGGAGACAAGATAATTAAGTTGGGGCCACACATTACTAACGTGTGAACACCTTGCCCAGTGTTCACATATCCTTTTTGTTTCAACCCATGTGCCTTAAGCATCTGTTACTAGTTATGACACTCTGCTTTATTACAAGCAGTCATGATATAATTTTAACATTACCAGTTTAATCAATTATCTACGTTCCATGCATGCTATTGCTATCAGTTCATTAGTAAAGGGCCATAAGTGATTTATCTTTTTCTGCATATTACGTTGCCATGATTTAGCAACATGTTTTAATGGGCTAATGTGAATTTGGAAAAATAAATAGAAGAGAAAGATATTTGTGTTTGAGCTGTTATTTATTGTTGTATTTTTCTGGACAATTGCGTGCTGGTTACCCTTTAGATGGTGGCACATCTCTACAGAGAATGTATTTGTGGGATGAGCAGCAGAGTTGAGTATATGAGTGAAATACCGATGCCAAACAGCTCTTGTTTCGTGTCATTTACTGGACTAGATGATTGACGTCTGAAGAAACCAAATGTATTGCCAATTAAGGAATTCATTCATTGACAATCAATGGGTCTCAGTAGCATGTGGAGGAACCACACAGAGTCACAACAGCCTAGCACCTCCCCTCATGCTGTGAGATGGCATCTCACTCTTCAACCAACATTCATCACAAACCAGCCACTGTGGCTGTTTTGGCACCAACAGCTCACCAAAGCTGATCTCACAAGTGTTCATTGGAGCTAAGGACAGGAGCCCATCATCATCTCCACTATATATTCTGTAGATAGTCTCTGATAAACCTCAGAGACTTTGGTCGCAGACCGTGGAAATATGGAATTGCCACTGGTTGCAGGATCTCATTTCAATATCTCTGCATTAATATTCCCTTTGATGATGAAGGACCTTGTTTTTCCAGCGAGGGAGATGCCACCCCTCGACATCACGCTGCCTGTAAAATTGTTACCCTATCAGTGTTGCAGTCAGCATAACGTTCTCCACGTCTTCTTCACACTTTGACCCTGCTGTAGGCAGAATCTGGACCCATCGCTGAACCCAACGCTTATCCACATGTCCAGGTTTCAGTGCACGTGTTGCTGCTAATCAAGCGCCTGAATGTCAACACCTGGGGTACCAGACGTTCCCAACAAGAGTCAACAGCAGAATAAGCTGTTTGGCATTGGCTTACATGACACGGGAATCCCAAATGTGCAGCATACCGCCGTACACCGTCCTTTTCAGGGAATGATTACTTTCTTAAGAGGACATCTTAGGGTGTTTTCGGATGGATCACATCTTTGTTTGCACTGACAGGTCTGTATTGACTTATGAGATTCTATTAACTCTCCTCATTTTCTGAACACATGCTGGCAGTTACTTCCATACCCACACAGGCAAACAAACAGCAGCGTCTACAGACCTCAACAAAAAGATCTCACGTATAACTTTGTCGAACGAGCTACACTGCTTATTATATTAGCCAGGACAGCTTCCATTTCAGCAGAATGTAAGACAACCCCAACCCCACACCATCTCCTTCTTGGCTTGCAGCTAATAGGTGATTAAGTCCCGTTACAGACGGCGGGCCGTGGGGAGCCAATTGATCTCACCTTTGACCCCTTCACTCTGATGGAAGGGGTGGCTGGAGGTCAGACCTGTAAGGGATACCCTCTTTATCCTTCACCAAGAACGGCAGCTCAAAGCTGGGGGAGGCACCTGGTCGGGATCCAAGGGTCTCTGGGGTCCCCACCACAAGCATCGCATTCATATGGTCAATATGAGGCAAAGAGCAAACACTTCTGTGGTCCTGCGATGCCATGACCTAAAACTTTCCCAGGAGAGGCCTCCTATTCCGTTAAATTGACTATGATTTGATGAAAAGGAAGCAAATAACAGATTTTAAAGTATAGTTAAACAATATCTGTTATACAATAGGTGCTCTGAGTCCATCCTGACCCCCCTAGCTTAGCCTGAACTGATTCTTCTTTCTCTCAAGGAGAGGTCTATGTAACACTGCTTTCTTTGAGGTGTCCACTGAAGTCAGCACTATTGCATTAAGCTTTCTGGTCTTCCTAAGGGCACCTTTTCATCATGAGGCATACACACGTATAGCCACACACACACACCCCTTCCCACACACTCCCCCTTTTAACTTGAAGTATTGTCTTTAACAGCATTATAACGGTATCATTCCGCTCCCACCGTGAACAACAAAGACAAGAAACGCCAAATCCTAAAACACAGCCATCTTTGTGTTTGTGCGTGTGTGCATGTGTGTGTGTGAGTGCCTATGTGTGTGTGCTCTTTAAAGCAATGCTAATGGGGACTAAGAAGCATTAAAGTGACCCCGACTGTAACAAAAGAGTTAATAATCCGTTTAGAAAACAATCAGATCCTTGGCAATGTGAAAGAACCCCCGCTAAGTCTTTCTGCAAAAAAAAAGGAGTGAATTCACCTTTTTCTTTTTTTTTATCCTCCTGCTTTCCAGTCAGCAATCTTGTTGAACATCGCTTGTTTTTATCGCTCTCTCTACGGGGAATGATGGAGCAGTTTTTAACGGCCGTTCTCAGCCGCAGTCTGCGAATAAAGAGAGGACACGGCTAAGTTTCATGAGCAGGAGGCCTCCATTTTTAAGGGGTTCGTAGTGACCCGGCTCGCCGGAGGTCAGAGTTTGTTATCAGCCTCATCCACTGTAAATGAGCCCCATTGGACTTCTAAAGGAGCTGTTAACAAACAAACACAGACTCGCCCGTTAATTGCTAATGATAGGCTCTTTGTCGTGTTTCCCCTCTGGGTCAAAACGCTGGAGCTACAGGATCCATCTCCGGGCTGTCAGGTCACGCTGCCACTGATTTAACAGGCGATATAAGCCATTAAGAAATGACATCTCCAATGCTGGATGTCACTTATCACTGTGATGACAGAAAGAGAGAAAAATAAGTGCTACAGAGTGATAGTAGTGGGATAAGTAGGGACTCAGTTTGAGGGATCATTTGACTGGATTGCTGAATGCATTACCTCAGGCTGGCAGGCTTATCTGGTATGCATCACAGTGATCCATCTGCTTTAACATCAGGTCAGAGCTGAATCTATCACTGCTTATCTCTGCTGTCGAGTAGGTGAGGACAGGTTTTTCTTTATCCCCCTGCTTCTTGTCCTTGCTTCCCTCTATACTCCCTGCAATCTCCCTGACATCCTGGAAACTGATTATACAGCCTGCAAAGACTTTTTATTTAGTCTAAATAGGAGCAGAAAGAAGACATGTTTGCTGTTTGTAAAGCACATCAGCTCTTATAAGGCGTCATTCTCTAGATGGCAATCTAATATTCTGCCTTATTTCTGAGACTCGGTTTTGTTTTAATGAAAACAGCATTATTTTGTTACCTTTGGTTTTACCTGAAAACAACACCCTGTCTATGACAATAAGAGAAATAAGTAATAGAAATAAGAAAAAGGAAAAAAAGAAGTCAAAATTCACATTTCTTATTGAAACAATGCACATGGACTAAATGTGTATGACAAAGAAAAATATTTGTGTACTTATTAAAAACTATGCTAATAGAATGTAGCTGCACTTTTGAAAAAAGGAAGAAGAAACAAGTATTTAATCAACAATCACCCAATCAACCAAAAAACTGAAAAATCTTTTATTTTTCTCTGCTGGAACAGCAGCAGCTCTATAAGCAGCGCACACATCATTTAAGTATAATATACACACTGCTGGTATAATATAAGTTCCAGAGACAACAACAAGCGGAGACATCAAAACTAATATGAAAAAAGAGATCATAATCTCTGTGTGAGATCACAGGTCAGACCAGTGCAGTTAAAGTCAGCTCCAACATCTGCAGCCAGATGTTTCTGCCTCTAAATCACTAACAGGTTCTTTGCATTTGTTTTAATGATTCAGCTGCTTCTGCTGTCGACTCCTAACAGGAAATGCATCAAATTTAAATACCCTTATTCTTAATTTGATCGGGCTTTATAGGGAGTAAGTCTCAATAGAAAAGACAGCAACTTATTAGCTTTGCAAATCAAAAAATAACAGTTTCCAGCTATGGGAATCACAAATTCAACATATATCCAGGCAAGCCACTCGTAGTTTGAACGTTTTCACTAAATCACACAAGAATTTAGTCAAATATTTACTTCCTTTCTGCAGGTTAGAGTATGAACTGTGCTCACAGTACATTGTATTTTTTCAACTACATTTTATAGATGTATAGTGTTTATTTTAAGCATCTTTAAAAAAAAAAAAAAAGGAAAAAAATACTTCTTTCAAAAGACAAAACTGAGGTTTAAATATTTTAGGATCTTTCTTTCTTACTTGGTTTTTCCTTTAGTGAACCATTAAAGCCCTGATGCTACACAAAGCCAAGCAGCTTTGAATGAATGAATTTTAACTTTCAGTGCTCCCACAGTTCCAGTTTGTGTTTTTACCAGCCTGGATCAGTTGATGACTTTTAATTTGTAAGAAATATAAGGGTGTCTGGTTAAAATCTAAGGATCTGAAACCGAAAGCTTCTGCTGTGCTTGCCACCACTGCTACATTTTTACACATAATTTGAGAGACTGACCATAAAGAAATCACTAAAAATAACAATAAAAGATTAAACATTGGCTCTCATTTGTTATTTTTAAATGTGTGATAAATACATTAATAAATAGGATTTAGTTGTTAACTCTCCCTTCCATATTACATAATTCACATTTTATTATTGGATGCAGTTACGATCCTTTAGAACATTCAGTCAGTCATAAAGGAGGTGCACTTGTTTTTAGTAAGCTGCAAAGTAACAAAACTGTAAAACTCTGAAAATGTTTAAAGTTTTGATTTCAGTTGTTATTTTTGATTATTTTTTCAGGAGTGGTGGTCCTGTAGTCAATCAAACTACCCCGAGTGCTTGTGTTTAAGGTTTACATGTCAATGATCCCCAAAAGACGAAGGATGCTTCACCTCTGCCTAACAGAAGGATGTAGGGAAATGAGTTAACAAGTTTGCATAACTGATGTTGCATCAATATCAGATATCTATTGGAACATCTCCACGCCAGCTTTGCGTACAACTGCAATGTAACTGATCTGCGACCTCTTCCACTAACTGTGCTGGAAATGTCGGAGGGGCAGCTTTAATCAATAATTTTCTTTTGATAATTTGTCTCTGATGTATGTGATATACGGCTGCTGTGTTTTAAAACCCATTTCAGACACATTTTATCTGTCATTGTTTTACATTTTGAGCATCTTGCATGCGACTTTATGGCATCTTGTGGGCGTCGTTCCTCACGATGCAGTGTTTCATTCATGCTGTTTCATAAGATCTGACTTGGTTCTGCAAAATCAACCCTGCAAAAAGAGCATAATAATTACGGTGTCGCCGCTGCCATCTTTTCTTTTTTTGCGAATAAAGAATCTGTTCTCTCATATTTTGGGGTGTCCTCGTTTACTTTACTGCAAATGACTCAGGGGGAAACGGCCACTGTGAGTGGATTGTGGGACTTTATTTGAATGTTTCCTGCAGTAAGTTATTCCTTTGTCTGGGCTGAGCTAATAGCAGGCAATGGGATTCAAATAGAGTCAAGCTGCCTCCTGAGATCCCTCAATCCACCATCGCCATAAAAAAAAGAGGTCTGAGGCCAGTCTAAATATTTGGTAGTCTTAGCAGGTTCATGTTAAAAGACACACACACACACAACACACACACAAACACACGCGGTGAATGCACAAACAGGCCGAGACTGTGAAGTTGAATGGCACAGCTCAAAGCCTTCCTCCCCCCCACCTCCCTCTCTCCCTGCCTTTTTCTCCCTCTAAACCGCCAAACCATTCTCCCCCTTTTCTCCAGCTCAGAGGAATTCATTAACTGCCTCTCCACAGAGACACTATGGAAATCAGGCAGCTACAAAGGCAGAGAGGGAGAGAGGAGGGAGGGGCGGCGGTGGCGATGGTGGTGAATGGGGGCTATATTATCCTATTAGATGGTGGATATGTCTCGTTTCCCTCCCCTGTCATGAGAAAAACATTAATTTTAAGTGAGGAACGCGACAGAGGGAGGCAGAGAGAGGAGGGAAGCGGTGAGGGTCTTTAACATTGCTCTTTTATCGAGCTGAAATGGAGAGTCCCCTGGCTCCATTTACCTTGGCAATGAGGATTGAGCCGCCCTCCATGAATGCCATTTAAAATGCCATGGAGATTAAGCATCTCTCCCTCTCTCTCTCTTTGCTTCTCGCACACACACACACACACACACACACACGTGTGCTCATGCAGCAGAGGCGCTCATCATAATATGTGTTTAGGAAAACAGCTTTGAGATTCATGAGTAAAGCCCTCTAGGTGCCAGCGCCACGAAGGGAAGACAACGGAAAAAGAGGCGGCGAGAGGACCATCACTTAGCCAAAGTGGGCTTTAAGCACTGTAATTAAATCATTAGAGCCCCCCTTCACTCCCTTCTCTCTCACACACCCCACCCTCCTTCCATCCCTCCATCCTCTCGCTCACTCTCAGCTCAGCCAAGCTCATCAGGGGCTCAGTGTGTGAAATGATGAATCTGTATTTATGGGGATGGAGTAATTACACAGCTAACCTCTGAGGAAGCCCAGGAGGGCCACAGGGCCTCTGAGCAGGGTGCAGGGTGCTCAACCTCATTAGCACTGGCCAAGTGAGTGTGTGACGGAGTGTGTGACAGGGGGAGTGTGTCTTTAAGGGATCAGACTGAAGTAGAGTTGCTGTTTTGAAGCATTGGCATTAAATGTGTTTGTTTTCTGCATCCCTAACATGAACTGTCCCCGCTAACTGATCTCAGGCGTGTCAAGAGTACAGTAGTCCATTCTTCTCTCTTCTCTTCTCTCTCAACATCTGTCATTTTCCACTCCACGGCTCCTGCGTGCTTCACATCTCTCTTATCTCTTATCCTCGTCGATCTCTGTCATTATACCTTCTGCCTCCTGAAAAAGACAAAATATGCTTCGCTGACATCCGCCGATAATCACGGACATTCCTCGCTGACCCAGCCGCGCATATCGAAGGCCATCTGCTCGCCAATAAGCTCCTAGTTTACTCCGAGAGATATTTAAAGGACAGACACGTGAGACGAGTCTGATCAATAATAATGATGGTGTTTTATATGGGTGGCGCATAGACACGCAGGCCTGTGCGCTTACAGGTTTTCTTCTCTGTTGACACAGTGAGCACTGGAGAAATGAAATCACACACTCCAACACACACACACACGCACACACGGACGACCTAGGCTAACCAATGCACTAATCGCCTGCCCCGGGCATAGGAGGAGCTTGGTCTTTAAGTAGGCTGCCAATCAGTCAGTCAGCTCCACATCCAGAAGCTCCTGCGGCCAGCACACGCATCACTCCCGCGCGCGAGGTGCCAAACGGCTCTGATACTCTGTGGAAGAGAAGAAGCGGAGGAACTTGGCACTTTTCGAAATAAAAAAGGGGGTAGCCTATCTTCTGGTTTAGACGCCCCCTTTTTAATCTTTTATTCTATTTCTTCTTCTTCTTCTGTGGATTTCTATTTTCTCTGTTTTTTCCGTGCACTTTTTTTTATTTTTTACTTTGAGGGGGATTTACTGCGCGCATTTTTCCCCTCGTCCCTGGAAATGTCTTTCCCTCAACTGGGGTACCCCCAGTTCCTCAGCGCCTCCCATGAAGTGTACGGGAGCGAGCGGCCGGCCTCTGCCCGGGAGGGAGGCAACGAGGGCGGCGTGAACTCATCCGCAACCGCCGCGGCGGTCGGCTCGATGTTGGGGATGTACGGAAGCCCGTGGGCGGCTCATAATTACAGTGCCTTCCTGCCGTACAGCGGAGCCGCAGACCTGGCTCTCATTTCTCAGATGGTAAGAGTTGCTATTTGTTTCAGGAAGAAAACAAATCAGGTGTTAATGATAAGGATAATACTGATATTATGAAATATTTATTTTATTCTTTTTCAAATAATGAGCTCTTGTTCCTACTAATTTAATTTGAAATTACGAATTTTAGATAGCCTTATTGAGTAGCTAATTCAAATAAAATTTATTCGATTTGGATAACCTCATATTTCTTCAAATTCAAAAGTTTATCGTGTAGGCCTATTAAAATGTTATAGCTTTTAATTGGAAATTATGAATATTTATAAGGCTGATTTGCACAATACTCAGAGAAATAAAGGGTGTGAGTATGGGATGTAACTTCTTTTTTAAGATTTATGGTTTCCCCATTCAAACGTTCTGAAGAATATCGTTTATCATTTAAATGTTTGGGTAAAAGAAAAATGCTTTTGGTCTTGTAGGAAAACATGTTATATTATTATTATTTTTTAAATAAAAATATGTTCGTTCAATGTTAGACTTTGATGAACTTAGAGTTCATGAAATTTAAAAGCATGATTTCTGAACGCATTAAAAGAGTGTTTAAGTCAGGATAATAATTCCTGATTATAATTAATCCTTGGTTTCAAATCTGCTCTCTGCTGCACAAGTTTTCAATGAGATGTTTAGGCTAATTAGGAAAAATAAACAAAAACTTTCAAACAAGTCTAATCCACTTTATGTATATAGGACTTTTTACAAACACATTAGTATTGTGCTGTAAATTATGAAACTTAACTGGAGTACTTAAAAGGAAGACAAGTTCCTCAACAAGTTGCCATCTCTTCTTGTCAACGCATTCCAGGGTTCCCAGTATGAACTGAAAGACGGACCGGGTTCCCATCCGGCTTCCCTGCCCGTTCACGCCCCTCAGGGGTTCTATCCCTACGGCCAGTACCCGTATGGAGACCCGACGAGGGCCAAAACGGCCACCAGGGAGACCACCAGCACCCTGAAGGCCTGGCTGCAGGAACACCAGAAGAACCCATACCCCACTAAAGGAGAGAAGATCATGCTCGCGATTATCACGAGGATGACACTCACACAGGTGAGGAGAGGAGTGTGAACAATATATAGCCTACTTTCTGAAAATATTTTGGTGGGCACATATTCATAAATAAAGATATTTTAAAGTGCATCAATACAACTTAACTGAGGCCTGATGCCAATTTGGATAATCCCGTTGTGTGACAGACACGTGAATGAAGTGACACTTTCACTGCTGAAAAGTTGATCAAGTTTTGGAACCAGAAAGCTCAATCTTGATTTTTTTTTAAATATTCTTAACAGGTCTCCCAAGTTTTAATAATCTAATAGTAAATGTGTAAACATGTGTGTTTATTCTAGGTCTCCACGTGGTTTGCCAATGCCCGCAGGCGCCTCAAAAAGGAGAACAAGGTAACTTGGGGCCGCAGCGCCGAGGACAGGGACGGCCGCATTTTCAGCAGCGACAACGAGGACGAGCCTGGCAAGAACGGCAGCGACGGGGAAGAAGATGATGAAGAGATTGATTTGGAAACGGTCGATATAGAAAGACCCGAGGAGCTGCGAGACGAAGAGCAGGGCTTGGTTAAAGCAGAGGGAGAGGCGGGCCTGCCCGCCAGAGAGCAGGCCTCGGAGTCCAAGAGCTCAGAGAGCAGGAGGACGCTTTCTGCGGGGGCGGGGGTTTCTCTCTCGCCTGGCGGCAAACTCGCAGCGGATCGTTCCCCTAGTAGACAGGAGTGTCAGAGACCGCCGCAGAGCAAACCAAAAATCTGGTCCCTGGCTGAGACCGCAACTGCCCCCGACAGTTCTCATAAATCCTCCCCAGCGGCCTACGCTCACCACGCGGCTTTGGCCTCCACCGGCCACCCGGCCTTACTCCCGGGTCATGGAATATACACATGCCAGATTGGCAAGCTTCACAACTGGGCCAACGCGGCTTTACTCAATGCCAACTCTATTTTGAACATGAGGTCGCTCCTCGGTGGTGCGCCGGCCGGACACCTGCCTTTCCATGGCGCGGTGCCGGCCGCGCGTCAGGACGCACGACGAGCGGCGGCTGGCACAGGAGCTTCGGGGACGGAGGATGACAGTGATGTTGAGTCCACGGGAAGCTTCAGTCCGAAAAGAGATGGTATAACCTGCATTTTACTGCCTGAAATTATTATTTAATTATAATTATTATTATTTTTCATTTAAGCTTTCAGATTTAGCGGATTTAGTTGTGTATCCGCTGCCACAGTGAAAACAAATCACACAAAACTATCCTCAGGACAGCATATGTTCAATATTCTAAACTTATTTATTCGTTTATTTATATATTGTTTCCTCATGTGGACCTATTTTTTATTTTCCCTTCTTATAGATGAGGAGAGCGACCATAGGCCTGAATCCCTCAAGTCCCCATTTCAGCTGATCACCGACAGGTAAACAGTTTAAATCAATTTAATCATCATACAACCAACTTCCTTTTTTATTTGCCCAACGTCTTCTGTTAAATGAACCTTAAAGCAGAGGTAAACACTGTTCCACCTGACTGGGCAGGAGGCAGAACCTCAGCACATAAATCATATGATTGAGTTCCCACTTTAACGCCTCGTCAGGCAGCAGTCCAAAGATACCCCCCCTTTCTCCATCCCAACAACGAGTTTATCGCCACTTATGTTATTTAAATAATCTGCTGCCATTTATTCACGCCCCTTCGGTGAAAGAAGCTAATGTATGTCAAAGAAAGCGCTGATAGCAACATCAGGAGTGAATTGGAGCGTGAAAAGACATAAAACAATTTACCTAAAATCGTTTTTAATTTGCATTAATTGAACATGTAATTGTTTTTTAAAATTGGTCTAATTTATTTTTGTGAAAAAAAGGGCATAAACAAGAGGAATACCTCTGGAAATGTTTTTTATTTTAACTTGTGAAATGTCTCAAATACTTTTTTTAAGCCACAAATTAAAAAAAAGATTTCTTCTCTTTCCTCAGACCTCACCATGGGACAACATCACAGCGAGTTCTGACAACAACATTATGAGAAGATGAAGAAAAAAATACAATAAGAAAGGAAAAGGGATTTGAATAATTTTATTTAATGGAGAACAATAAATGAAGGCTATTTTTCTGAATGGGCGACCTGTCATAGTATTAATGTTTAGCTTCATGCAAAAGAGATAGCTGTTTTTGTCACAGATTTGCTTCCACATGTACGTCTTTTACGTTTTTGTTTTTCACTTCTGCTCTTATGTTGTGAATGGAAACCTTGAATATTGTAAATACAGGATATGAATTTGTCTTTAAAGAATATATTTTTTGGGAAGAAAATAAATGTCATTATAGTCATTTATTATGCGAAACCTCTCCCTTTTGGATTTAATTCAAAGCTGATCTTGTTACGTCTAAAATCCGCAAATAAGAAAAAAAAAAAGTGGCACAAAGTGAAAACTTGGAGCTGATTTAAACTTCCCAAATTAATTAAAAAACATTTATTTTTTAGAAAAATGTTTTGGTCTCATGGAGCTCAGTATTGATGTCAAACATCAGCATAGATGTCTATTTTTCTTTCTCTTTTGAGTCACAGAAGCTACAATATTTCAACACTGTACGACAAAAATCATAAACTCATTTACTTTACATATCTATATGATTAATCTACAGTTACCCTTTTGACCATGTGTGTGTTTTTGGGGAACCTTCCCCGCCAGGTGAACCGTCCAGTGTCAGCCCTTTTTCACACAAAAAATGTTGCCACTATTGAAATCTGCACTCTCGCCAAAACTCTCAAAAAAACCACTGCGAACGCTGCGGAAATTGAAATTGAAGATTTCCAGGACCTTGTGAACCTGTGCCTATGTGCTTTCAGCTGGGGCCTCCTTGCTTTAATGTTGGATTATATCCCCTCAGTGCCACTGCTGCCGCCTCTGAAATATGGATCAGACGGGCAGGAAAGGCCAGCAGCCAGTGTGGGGGCGGCAGCTCAGGGGGAGGTGGATGGGAGGGGAGGCAGGAGAGGGTTGTGTGTCTCTCTGTGGCATCCTTGTGACGGTCAAAGGCCTAAAAACAGTAAAGAAACCGGATGGTAGGGGGTCCTGAGGCTGCTAGAGAGTGTTTCCTCAAAGCATTTTCACTAAACACATCATGCATGACCCATCATTTAAGGTCTGGCCTCTCAAGTGACTCAGGCAGTCATAGACTTGCAAAATGTTAATTATATTTGAAGCAAGAAAGTACTCATATTCCAATGTTAATAAACCCCTCTGCTGTTTGCAGCTGTGTAAGATTTGAGCATGAAGGTCATTGGTTGGTGGAAATTTCGATGGCAGGTTACAGTTTGTGGCCCGTAAAATGTCCACTGTGAATTAGCCCACTGAAATGTGTTAAATATTACACTGCACTACACTTTTACACTGCTGGCCAAAAAAAAGCTGTCTCAAAAAGAAGTCGCACACTAATATTTTGCTGGACCACCTTTATCTTTGATTGCAGAAGCATTCACTGTGGCATTGTTTTGATAAGCTCCTGCAATGTCACACTTATTTCAATCGATCGTTGCATCCACTCTTCATAAACATGTTGTATTGGTGATGGGAGAGTCTGACCTTCTCCAGCACATCCCAAAGATTCTCTGTAGGGTTCAGGTCTGGACTCTATGGCAGCCACTATGTGTTAAAACGATGTCTCATTCTCCCTGAACCTATCTTTAACAATTTGGGCACAATGAATCCCGGAATTGTCATCATGGAATATGCCTGTGCTAACAGGGAAAGAAATCCACTGACGGAATAACCTGGTCATTCAAGATATTCAGGGAGTCAGCTGATCTCATTCTTTGTGTGGATGCTGAACCTAGACATGGCCTATTGCTGCAACCCCAGGTCATTGCACTGCCCCCACAGGCTTGTACTACTAATCATGATTGCTGCATCACCATCTATCTTCTTACCCTGATGCTCCCATAACTTGGGAACAGAGTAAATCTGGACTTTATGATGGCTACCAAATTAAAGCCTTTTGCTCCAGTCAGCCTCACTGATTAGTGGTTTTCTAATCCCAATCTAATTTTCAGTCCCAATCCCTTGAGTTCCCTTCATATTGTGCGTGTGCAAATATGTCCTTACTTTCGCTATTAAACACAGCCATGAGTTCTACTGTTGTTAATCATGGATTTGATTTTATCAGATGTAGTAATCAACATTCAGGATTTTTTTCAGACAGCAAGTGCTTGCCTGAAGACAATATTTCCCTACTATCTTTCTAGTTTTTAATAATGCCTTAGACAGTTACTAATCCAGTTTTAGTTGTTTCTGCATCTTTCATCTTCTGTGCTTGATACATGGCAATAATCTGTCCACTCTTAGCCTAATATCATTTCCATGACCACGGGATGTGTCTCTCCACATGGTTATTTAAGAAATGAGAAGCTACTCATTGCATCAGTTGGGGATAAATAACTTGTTGCCAGCTAAAAGATGATCCCCCATACTGTATTTATCCAGTAAGAGGCTGTTATCCAGGTGGCAACTTTTTTTTTTCTTCCTCTGCCAGGCAGCATAATAGAAATGCTTAAATGTCTGCAAAGGTTGGAAAGATCCGGCTTTGACTGTGTACTCGTGGGTTTTTACAGAAGATAATGTCAGATAAGACAAGGCTTTATGAAGGACTTTATTGATCCCACAGTGGGGAAATTTGATTAGCTAATATAGCTTAGCTGATAAGTGAAGTGTTATTTGAGGATTTACCTTGATATCTTACATGCTTGGGGAACGAGTGTGAAAGGCTGACGTTAAAAAAGAGATAAAAACTAACATATACAAACACAGACAAAAAGCAAGTGCTCAAGTTTACGATCTTGGACATGCAATATTCAGGTCCATAAAGCAAAATGTTGTCACCTCACTCTCTGGAAGCGTAAGGTATGGGTCATGAGAAATGCAAGTGTAAATGCAGTTGGAAGACTATTTATTGATACATAATTTCCAGGTTTAAAGAATTTAAAACAATAAATGCATTCTCTCATGCCAAATATGTGGGACTGGTTTACACATACTATAATGATTTAATGAATATTCCTACATAAGGATTGCCAAGTAGGTTAATATCTTGAGAAGATGAATTCAAAGAATTTTTCTATTTTAAGGAATTCAATACTTTATGTTAAGTTAAATTTTAACTCCCATTTTCAGAAAAAAGAAAAAGTAGTAAAACACGTAACATGTCTTATTAAAGTAGCTCATGTCATCATTATTAATGTGATTTAAGTAGTTAAGTAACTGCAAAGCCAAAACATTCAAAACTCTGAAATATCTTTAAGAAAAAAAAGTTAGATCCAACCTAGCTTATTGGAAAATGCTAATTTTGATGTGGTTAGCTTAGTCGGGAAACTTTGCCCATTGAGTTAGACTCTTCTCTTCATTCTGAGTTGAACATTGCTGTATTTTTCTAAATAAAAGGGAACTATTTTTGCGGAGCTTAAACATTTTGCCAAGGTAGCTGATATTACCATCTTTGCTGCAATTTAAGGCACGATTACCAAAAATATTAAAAACTCTGATACAAACGTTCTTGCTGAGAATAAGACTAGCCTATCAGCAATTTAAGCTAATCTTAATTTTGATAGTTTAGCCAGGGAAATTACCAATGTAAGTTAGACTCAATAATTTCTTATAATTTAAACAGCAACCTCACCCATTAGTCGTCTACTACTACTACTACTACTACTACTACTACTGTCATTTAGCAGACGCTTTTATCCAAAGTGACTTACATTTGATAGAACAACACAAGCATGTTAGTCTGAAACTAAAAATGAACAGGTTGTTAAGTAATTTACACAAATTATGTCATAATAAGTGATTTTGTCATCAGTATGCAGATTTGATTTGATAAGTTACCCTACCACAAAATTTCTATTTATTTATTTATTTTTTATAGGAAAACAGGTTATTTCAAATAACAAAATTAGCCTATTAGCAAACTAAGCTAATTTCATTTGGCTAGCTTAGCTGGTAAATGAAGCAAGTCAAATGAATTTCGCTGAACGACTGCAGCAGAAGTATCACGGTAGGTGGTTAAAGAACCATGAAAATGCAGAAAGGCTTTTGTCTGCTGTGGTGCTGTTGGAGCATGTTTCCAAAAGAGACATTTTGTAAAAGGAAGTTTAATTTGTCAGCCTGTCCTGAGCAACGAGCAGGTGGAAGAAGCTAATATTAGTGTACATGGTGTGGACAACAGCAAATGCCTCAAAGTGGTGCTGTCATACTTTTTTTTAAAGAAAAAAGGCTGCTATGGCCACTGTTAGTCTCATCTCTGTATAGGTCATTCTTTTTTAACAGTTTAACATGTAAATCATAATATCATTACACCTGTGAAATCTGTTAAGTCAGTCAAGGGTTAAAAAGAACACAGCTACAAATATTTTTCCGAAAGGCTAAAAAAGCATGTATTTACTTTTTTGTACAGACTGACTTAGACCAATTTATTTTTTACATTTTTTCTGGACAGACATCAGTGCAGTCTAATATGGGGTAAAAGAAAGCGGATTCAGATTCCAATTTTCATGACACTGAAAAAAGTCAAAAATTCAATCTACACAAAAACAAAGGAATAAAATACACCTATCCCTCTATCCGTTTATCCACCCATCGATCTGTGCAGAGAAAGTGTCAGAAAACAAGATTGAAAGAGCATATCTGACTCTGAAGAGAGCAAATGTAGAGAGGGAGTGATGATGCAGTGAGAGATCTCATTGATGTGAGAGAGGCATGGAAGGAAGCCAGACACTTGAGGCCATTTTCACTTCCTCTGCCAGCTCTGAGAGACTGCCATCAGCACCGCTGAGGAGAATATCAGCCTCCCTTTTGCTTGCACACACTTTTCTTTTTCCACACTCTGTCCCAGCCAGATCGTATTACTGTTCTTCCAAGTACCCAAACAATATGCTATTCTTTAAAAGTTGGAAATCACAAAGCTTAAAATGATGGAGCTGAAAATGACATCAAATGGATGTTTAATCAGTTACTCAGTGTGCCCAAAATATGTTTTGCTATGAAAGGAGTGGAAAAAGTGAGCCGGTCCACACTGTGATTTGTGATTTTTGGCCAGTGCTGCAGCAAACTTCTTCAGAGTCTCAGATTTAGGCTTCATGCTGGTTGTTTGTTCCCCAAACTTTTTTTAAATGAATGCTGCTACATAATGGTTCAGAAAGAAAAAGGAAAAACAAAAGAAAAAAAAATCATATTTATACCTGGGTGTCTCATCTGTTTTTTTCCACAGAACAGATTGTGTTTGTGAACTGGAAATTGAGAATTTGGATCATAAATGACTGCGGGCCTTAAAATTGTTTCCAAGCTAGACCTAAAAATACAGGAGGTTTTAAGATGGATGACGTAGTGTGCACACATTTGTTTGTGATTCATGCTTATTTATATACCCATTCTGTTAAAGACGTAAAATGTTTGATGGCTCTCAACAGTACCAGTTCAAAAACTAGAGCCTGTATAATGGAAATCAGCCGCTCAAACTCTCAGTGTGAACAGAGTCTTCCTTGGTACTTTGGTATTCTGATATGTGCTCTTTGATGAGATCTAATCCCTATTAAAGAGGCAGATTATGGAAGGGATTTGCCTTTAATTTGCCTGTCCCACAGCTCTTTTCTACCAGCATCTCACCCTCCATATATATGGCTTTCTTTTTTACTCTGCTCCTCTTTCGTCTGGATAGGATGGGCAGGGATTAAACAATGATTGCCTCCATGTGTCACCCCCCTCACACTCCCACCCTTAAGCCATCTTTCTGTGATTATGCCCACATGTATGAGCGCCCCTGGTCATCTGAATAGATTTGTTAAAGGCCCCCAGTGGATGAGATAGGTCCAGGCCCTGTAGCCTAGCCCTCGTGAGCGACTCTTTCTCTTTCGGAGGCTCTCTGCATGTGGGTGAACTCCCTGACAGTCGCCCCGCTTCCCCCCTACCTCCTCCTACAGCGGTCAGCCCTCCTAGTCTTCTTCGCTCCTCCGCCATGCAGGGATAATCAGGCTTATGTAAAGACGACGTGCTCTTTTGACAGTCATCAGCTCATCAGTGATCCAATCAAGCCCAAATCCGCAATTGTTCACCTCTCAAAGTGTCTCAAATCCGCTTGTGCAGGAGAGAGGAGCTGCGCTCTTTATCCTGCCAATCACTCCTGACATTCCTGCCAATGTTGCCATGGCCTCGAGTCAGAGGTCGTGAAAACAGAGAGCATGAGCCGACTCAAGTAGAATAGGAACTTGCGAAAGGAGGGACTCTCTTCTCAACGGCCCTATTGGTCAGCCAACGTAGGGGGTAAATGTAGACAAGTTAGGACTCTATAGCCCCACTGAGAGGGCCAGTCGGACAGAGAGAGACATGGGCAGGGGAGGAGAAAGAAAAGGGAATGATGAGGCTGAGAAAAGAGTCAAGGAAAGAGAATTAAAGCAATAGAAGTGCTTAGAGAAGAAGGGGAGTAAAGGGGAACACTGTTTGATCACTAAACAGACTTTATAGAGGTTGACCTCGAGGGGTTTAGGGAAGAAAACGGACAATCATCTCTGGAGTAAAAAATAATGATAATGAAAGTGAATTATGTTTGAATTTCTAAAGGATTTTCTGCACCTAACACTATTTACTGCTGGAGATCAAGATTATCAGCAATATCACGTTTGAGGTGTGTGTGTGCGTGTTTGTGTGTGCTGTGGGTGTACTGGCTGCTGAGCTGCAATTTGAAATGAAAATGCACCTCCTGATGCAATGAAAGCAGTGAAGCTAATGCATGTCACTGCAGGATAAGCAGGGCACTGGGTTAAATCTGTTGTAATGTCGTCAAAAGAATAATTTTCTGTACTCAGTGTATACGTAAGTGAGCAAATGTTTCGCCGAGACCAGATATCATAGGGAATTTACGGCATTCACTCTTCTTCCATAGGGATTAGTGGAATTAAGCGTTTACACAAAAGCAAAGTATCAAAACTCATGGGTAATTCAACAAGCGCCACAATACAGAGTTTACGGAGTGCTGCTTCTTAGCATGCGTTTATTGTCGTGTTGCAGCTGCGAGTACCGTGCAGACAAATAGCAAACATTGTCACTGCCTTTTAAAGAAGACAAATTTAATATACAGGGAAAATACACATAACAAATGCTATGAAAAGGGAGGAGTGATAAGTCTTTTCTTCTGTGTGCCTATTCATGGCGATAATCTGAGGGAAGACGCAGATTAGGACGGAGGGAGGGTTTGTGCTTGGGTGTTCGCATCGCTGCCTCTTTTCAGCCATTTTGAAACAATGTTTATCCACCGGTTTGTTATAGCATAGCAACTTAGCTCTGCGTGCTGCTGTGAGAGTCCGTTGGAGGCTGAGGAGTCGCTGCGTCTTTGTTCAGAATCCATGAAGACACGCTGGTGTATTAGAGCTGGGCAGAAAAACTGCACAAAATTGATGAATTCGCGATCTTTGTTTTTTCTGTAGATTGGGTCTCGGTTTGTGCTCATCAAAAAGTCTTCTTATTTGCATGCCATTAAGGTCATTAGCCCCTGGGTTGACTTTTTCAGTGGCCAAAAGTAACTTTTGTCACATCTGAGCTGCTGAAAATGTTACGTGTAGTCATTTGTAAAGCCGCCAAAGCTCACAATCTGTCTTTGTCAATGCCTCTATATATCTCTGCCAGATTGTTGCTCTCACTCCTGTGATAACATCAGGCCTCTCCAGTATATTTGGCTCTTCAACTGTCCATGTGAATATTAACCTGCTCTTTCCCTTTCTGCTCAATAATCCCTGCTGCTGACCCGCCATTCCAGAGCTCCAGTTCATTCCTGCTTGCTCCCCTGCCACTCCAACCTGCCGCTGACCCATCTTTTTCTCTTCAAAGAACTGCACAGCCAAACATCTGAACATCACTGCTTCTTTCCAATAAACTGTTAAAACAAGAGTTGCACTTTGTCATTTTTGGGTCTCATTCCACCTATAACACATGTCTTGACTGTCATTTCTGAGTCCACCAAGACAATGTCAAACACAACAGGTCCCAGATTTGTGTTTGGATTGTCTGAATGTATGAGTGGCCAGGTCGGTAGAGACCCAGAATGATATAGTTTAACAGCAACTGCCTACAATGTAAGAAACAAACTGTAAATACTTGCATATTTCAATGTGTGTGTCAGTGGTGAATCGAATGCCTGCACCATGTAAATACTAATGGTGGTAGCAGTAGTCACATGGAGTGAGGGCTGTTGTGGTGTAAAGTAACAAGAGGATCAATGAAAATGTGGATGTGGAAAATCTTATGGCTAAAAAGAACAACACACTGGCTATTTGGATTAGAGAGAGATGACACAAACACAGGTACTCTGCAAGACATACTAGATATATAGATAATACTATATAGTATCAGGCACAACAAAATATGTTGAATCTCTGCAACCACTTACACCCCAACCACGGGGAGCAATGGATAAAACCAGCAGTCATTTTGTGTTTTGTACCATCTTGCAGTGGTGCAGTTTCTGTGTGTCCTAATTACCATGCATCTACCAACAGAACCGGTGGAAAATAACTAATTACTTGTAGCCTACTCACATTACTGTAATTGAGTAATTTTTGTGTGTAATTTGTAGTTTTCAAAGTATATAGGTAATTGAACTTTATTCAAGTACACATTGACTCAAGTGATTTACTTTGCTACTTTGAAAACCTCCCTAGTTACTGAGAAAAATCTGAAATGCAGGGGGAAGAAAGCCTGATCATGCCGAACGTCACAGACTTTCAGCCTCAACTGCCAATCTACTTCTGGGACGTTCGACATAACACCACTTAAAGAAAATTGAAGAAGAGACGTCGACGTCCCGTTGAAGAGATGAGTGGGCTTCTCAAGTTACATGAAAAGCATGTGGCAGTAAGTACAATGCATGTGCTTTTACCTGTGTATGACAAATATTATATTTATTATTTAAGTTGAAACTTTCCTCCATTAAAGCAGAATTATTTTTTTTTAACCTGGGGTCTGTTGTCAACTTTGCTTTTATACATCTGAGTGATGGGGAAAGGAAGGTTCATGATCGCTCCAGCATTTAGCTGGGCAGGCAGCTAGCAGCACAGCTAATGATAAGTATTGGACAACTCGCTCTGTGTCTAATTTCGCCCTAAAAAATGCTTTTCTTTCCACACTGAAGTGCTCTAACAGTCTCAACGAGTGTCCAGCAACATACTAGAGAGGACAAATAAACGAATTTATCTGTATTACCTGCAGAGCACGTTACCCAGGTCAAAAAAAAAAAGCACAAATTCTCCTTTAAGGAAAATATGCCTTCATGATATCAATTATGAAAGTAACTAAGTAACTTGCACTCAAATAACATTCTAAATTTACTTTATATCAAACAGATTTTTAGATGGGTACTTTTTATTCTTGAGTAGAATTTAAGTTAATTAGAAACTTTTACTTAATTACAATTTTGGATAGCAGGACTCACAACACTAGATAATGGTCCATAGTTACTGATAAGAATATCTAATCTCAAAATTATTCGGATGTTCATAGGTGTTAGTGCACTTATGTGAACTCTGCTTCATCTACTAATTCACCCTTTAACAAAAAAACACAAATCTCTTCATTCGTGAAAAGTTAGAAAAGAAATAGCTTTAAAATTTTGCAAAGAATATAATTTTTTTGTATTAGCCTATCTCTACTCTTAGGACACCACTGTATGTGATCTGTTTGTGTTACTGACCAAATGATTTTTATTAAGAAGAGTTAGTATTACCTATAACAATGCTACTGTTATACTATAAAGTTCAACAGACGTCCATACAATAGAGTTTTGCAAGAGCAGCCCTGTGAGAAAACCTCGAAATGGTATCAAGCTTTATTTATTGCAAATCATATCATCATTGCTTCTTTCAACACAGTTAATGCACATGCATGTTCCTGTGCATTTTACAGCCCTAGTTTAGATTGTCCCAAAAAGATCAGGCATGGCTCACATATGTGCAAAACAGTCGAATGTGAGTCACTTGTGCGAGTGCAATTGAAGCAACCCTGCAGTTTCTGCAGGAGAGAATAATAAACCCACTCACCACATAAAATGCAGCCGTTTTACATCACCCGTAACAAGGGATTTGTATCATCTCAATGTTTAGGGGTGCATTCACACCAGCCATACATCAAACCCTAGTTCATTTGCTTAGAAGGTCTAGTTTGTTTGGGCAGTTGTGAATTACTCAACCAAAGTATTATGGAAATGAAACAGACAAACCGGTCCACCAAGAAACACAGGTCTCGGTACACTCCAAGTGAACCAAAGATTGCATCATATGTGGCGGGGTCAGAGGTTGATGGAGATTCCCATGTCTTTGTTCATATTTTCTTTTCCTCCCATTTTTGGCGTATTGCCACCCCAGGCCAGGGGGATAACAAAAACGGAATTGAAAAGGTTAATTTCTTTGACTAAGTGTTGTGTGAAAGCTAACTGGGACTGGCTGAATGTTGCAAACCCCAAATGAGTTGCTAATCAGATACTAACAAACATATATGTGGAAACGACATGAAACTTAGGAGGGGCTGACAGCAGAACCTGCATTCTAAAGTTATGGTCCAAGAATATGATTTTCATTAATTCTCCCTTTTTTAATGTCTTTTATTCCTATTCTGAAGTTAGAACAACAAAACTACTTGGTTAGATTTGGGAAACAGTCATAATTAGCCATTCACACCCATTCTCACAGGGAAACATTAATGAGGAAGAATTGATAGATAACACCCTTAGCCTCAGACTATACCATATTTATACAAAAGTATGTTAGTGCAACGTGATATGTTATTTGCATTTTAGCATTAGTATACAAATAACTGACTTCCTCCCACATTCCAGATGTATGTTAGATTAATAGGACTCTAATTTCTCCCTAGGAAAGAGTTGTGCATTAGTGATTGTTTGTCTTTCTGTGTTGACCCTGCAGTAGAATGGTGGCTTGTCCAAGATGTGTCGCGTGTCTCGCTTGCAAATTGCTGGGATACACTGTCCAAGATTGCATCCACACACAAATGCATATTACCATGATAAAGTGCAACACATTACAGTATAAATATATGAAACAAGCATGCTGGCATTAATGAACATGTTACGTGTTGGCATACTGATGTTGGCATCTATTTTAAAGCATTCTCTGCATACATGGCCTCAAAGTTAAACATAATTTCCAATATAGTAAACGTAAACATTTTTCACTCTAAACACTACTTTTAAAATTTTTTTTTGTTTTACAAATGGGTTGAAATCATCCCAGAAGATTAAATTTAAGGCGAAGTACAGTCGTATCAGCGAGTGGAAACCCCTCCCTCTGCTGTCTTTCACTTTGTGGATAATGAGATATGACTCATGGGTCACATATCTTCACAGTGTAATTACACATGAAATGTGTGCATGTGCATGCACACACTATCATTCTAATGCACGCACACACAAACAGTTGCAGAGTAATGTGAGTCCTCATTCATTTGCCCAAGTCATTTAGGGTAATAGAGCTTAATGGAGTGTATTAACCCTGTCCAGCTTGCGTTTCCCTCAGATGTGTGTTTGTGTGTGTGTGTCCATGCACATACACAGGGAAAGGGGAAACCTGCCAACTGTTTATCTGCAAGACACACACACACACACACTGGGGGAGTGGAGATCTGGTTTCCCACTGTCACAGATGCTAACCCACCTCTCCATTAGTGATGTGATTGGAGTGGACATAGAAAACCAGCAGGCTCGTTCCCATAGGGGCTATCTGAGGAAATTATTGCCCAGCTTCTCTCCAGGGAACATCATCGCACAAGAAAGAAGCACTTAACTGGCCGCTATCGCATCCAACTTCTCTGTCAACAGCATAGCATGAGTTCTTCGGCATTTGCTGTGGATTAATAATTTGCGAAGCAGCGTTTGATGAGAAATGATTTGTCATGGAACACAGAAGAAGAAGCTGCTGCGCTTTCTGGAGGTGGAATGTGGAGGATAGACCCACAGCAGCATATTCTGGAATGGGACAAATAGACAATTGCTGGAGACTGAAGATTGATATGATTTACATCTTCTGTCTGTCCACTCCTAGATCCATGTAAAATGGTGCAACTTGCTAATGCTGCAAGTAACTATAGACAAAGATAACTAAAGAAAAAAAAGGTCTGTAGATCCATTTGAGGCAAAAATTGTAGGTGGCCTTAATTCCTGGGAGGTCCGGTCAGAGATGTAAGATGAAATGTGCAGCCACACCTCGGTGTAACGATGCATGTGGACAGGCAGAGCTACTGTGTTGCCTGTGGTCGGTCACTGGATTGTGGGTGACCCTTTCACCCTGGTCAATAACTACTGTAAGCTGAGCCCAAAGCGCCCTCAGGCTAACACCACCACACACAAGCAGACATCATCATCCCCACCTACTACTATAGCTGTAGTAACGCTGACACACCAGAGGATGGCACCTTAGGTCTAGCAGTATCAGAGTAGCTGAAACAATGGGGACATGGATCAGTGATTCCCTTAAATTTGTGCTTTCCCCCTAATATGTGAGCTTAAAACTTGCAGTATATATATTAAAATGATTTTTCATTATTCAGATAAGAATTATGGACTATTTGGCTTTTTAAATCTAAAAAACTCCATGGTATACAACCAGTCTTAGTAAAAACCCAGATGTATTGTCCTCTTGCAGCTCACAGAGGTTATTTCAAATGGTTAAATGTATTTATCAAAGTTTTTTTATTAAATAAAATTAAAGCAACTCAATGTTTAAAAAACAAACGAAAACAAACTTAACTTTACGATACTTTTGCACATATTACTGGGAGTCTGTCAAAACTCCAAACACCAAGAGAGTAAAAGAAATCCCTATATGATAAAAAAGGTTTAGATTTACTGCAAAAAAAGTGAAGATTTTAATAAGTCTTTCGACAGAAGCGAAACAGGACATGTATACCAACAGAAATCAGCCGAGACAAAGGCAGATAGCGGACAGATAAACAGAGTGGATCATTGAGCGAGTTAAGGTGGGTTAAAGTGTTTGTTAAAGGCTCTATCGGTCCCAGTGGACTGAGGCGTACAGAGCTGAATAATGTATGGAAGCTCCTGGAGTAATGAAGTGGAAGTGATGGGGAGGAATACAGTTGGCCTCCCAGGGCTCAACTCAAATGTACACACTCTTAAGAGCTGCCTGTAGCCTAAACCTGTCTCCCTCTCTGCTTCTTCGGCTTTCCACATCTGCTTCTTTTCACACACGCACACACACATATTCACTAACACACGCTGTGCAGTGGCTAAGAGGGTTAGCTTGTCTCTGTTCCAGTGTCTTACATCATTGATGAGGACGGCCCAGGCATTTATAGTATCCCACTTAGAGTTCAGTGGCTCAAGATCTTCCATGAGATTCTTATTAAACAGGAGTAGAGTAGTGGCATACATAGCATGGCCGCTGCTCAGTGGTCAGACAGGTTGCTTGGTGTTGGCAGCCTTGTTTGTGGATCGGATCGCGCTTGTTCTCGGCGGGTGCTATTGTGCTTAACAAGAGGCAGCTTTTGCAGGCCATGTCTTGTGGTGGCAAAGAGAGGGCTATTTTCTTTCCTCATGATCCATTTATCACCTGCTCTCCCCTTTCATTTTCTTTCTGTGTCAACATTTCCCCCTTTTTCTCAAAAAGCAGAAAAACAGTGGAATTTGCTGTTGTGTCGATTTGTCTGATGGTTGAATACAGGAAATCTCGAACACCTTTTACTTTTTGGAATAAAAAAAAAGAAATAGAGATTTGCTTCTAAAATTTTCCAAAGCTTGCAAAGCTGTGAAGGCATGGTGGAACCTGAAAAGATTGCAGTTCATCACATGATGAACACAGAGAGAAACAGACAGCCAAATCAGGTCGAGTCAAAGTGTATTTCTACAGCGCATTCAAAACAACTTTAGTTGACTAAGGTGCTGAACGAGATGCAAAAGCAATATGACTTAGAAGAAGCCTGAAAGCAAAACAATAGAATATGCCTCTCAAACATTGTTAAAATGATTGAAGGTATGAGCTTCCCTGATGCAAAAAGGTAGGCTGTTCCAGAGATTATGGAACAGTCATAATTTATTAAATTCCATAACCAAAAACCACAAAAAACTAAAAAATGAAGCAGAGCCAGGCAGACACAATGTCAATGAATGTCATGCCGATTGAAGACTGGAAATTACTACATTCTTTCCAGGAACAGGCGTCACCTTTATAATAGCATATGTCACTGAAGTTCCAGTAACACCTGCAGCATCAGTGACACCCTCACACACATGCAAGTCATTCAGGCCACAAACAGAGTCAGTGATACCACAGTCGATGGATTTTAACTTCTTTTGCACATTGTCTCTTTATTTTCCCGAAAGCAGCTAAAAAGTGAAGTCATGCGGTCACAGACCAAGGGTCCACTGCTTTTTTGTCCTCATGAGATCACCTCAAACCCAAAAAAACTTTATGACTTTTTAACACAGTTTATATGAGGCTTCATTCTTGTACAGATTTTGATTACCTTTCTTCATACATATTGTCAGTGATAATCACTTTCCAAGTGTCTCCTGAGCCTGAGTCTATCCAAGCTTACATTTCCCCATTTACCTCCATGCTGAGTTCCCTGTTTTGTTTTATAATGTGTATTACTTCAGACTGTTCCTTGGATTTCAACCAGGTGGAAATGTCTATACCTGTAATACCTCTATCTAACATGAAATCCTGGATCAGTCAGAAACAAACCATGTTCCAGATGCAGACAAGCATGTGTGCAGCAGTGTTTGGAATGAAACACTTTCGATCAGTAACAACAATATTCTTATCTGAAGAGTGCAAATCCTATCAGAGTATTTGCTTCTGGTAGCAGAACAGCAAAAATGACGATGTTTCAGTCCCACATACAGCTGAGCACAGACCTGCATTCAGTCAGGATATGGCTTGTTTCTGACCACAAGGTAGGATTTCACTATTGCTGCTCTATAGTGAAAAAAACAGGCGTTGTAATATTTTTAAACCCTGCAATATACAATGCGATACATATTGCAATATGAAAAGATAGAAGAATTCTCTGCAGTTGGCTTGAACAGCACTTTAAGTTCTACCGCTCTCCTGCCATCTTGTTGACGGTGAACCTGCACTGATCTCAACTCTTTATAAATGTTGCAAGTGTGTTATTGTCTGTGTTAGTTCTTACTTTTATCTCTCACAGCCTGCTTTTAATCTGATAGGAACTGAGTAGCTTTTGTTTTATTATGTATACATGTGAACTGTGTTTTACCACAAAAAGTTTGTCCTTCACCAAACTGATTTAGATTGATGATGATTGGGGGATCATCGTGCACAATGGTACCTTTGAAATTAAATAAAAAAACACTGAGTAATTTGCCACCTACATTGAGATTTTACCTGCGATGTGACTATTGCTCGCAAAGACATTGTGATGATGAGGCTCAAACGATATTGTGAAGCCCTAGATTTTACCCAGTTGTCAACCTCCAGTGACGATATGAGAAGACTATGCGGAAATGCCAAGAACTGCAGTTTACACCTCATCTGTTAGGGGCTGGCTAAAAAAGGGAGTCAATCCTCACTGACTCCCATGTTCAAAAGAACAACTTAAGAAATCAACATGTTTACAGCCTGGTACAAAAAAAACATTTTAGGTTTAATAGGTCAAGTTTATCTTCATGGCAACAGTGCAGCTTAGCTTTGGTCTACCTACCTCTGTTAATTAAACTCCTGTTAGCTCTGCGTTACCTCTACAGGCAGCTCAGAGTTGGATTGGTGTCAATCATCTGACCCACAGCCACAGCCCCCTCTCAGCACACCTCGTGCCCATTTTTGTTTTTTCCAGGAAGGATGAGGATTAAGATGTTGACAAGGCGAAGGTGGGAACCTCCTAACGAAACTTTATTCAGCTTTTCAGAAACCTGACAGCGGGTCTGTCCATATGTTTTAAAGTCAATGACTTTACTCAACAGGATGTTGATCCTTTCACCCAGTGCTGAATTTCTGATCTACTTGCACACCTGGATCCACTCCTGAAGTTACCGCTCTCCAAAATATTATTTTAAACCATAAAATAAGATGTGTACAAAACTTTGTACAATAACAAATTTGTGTCACATTGTTGAAAATGAAGCTACAAGCAGCCAATAGGAAAATAACCATAATTTAAGTCTTGGACTGGTTATTTTATTTAAGACAAATCCTTAAAAGAGCTATACCTGATATTATTTTAATCTTTCTAAGAAAAGTGGTTTCTACACGGTATATTATGTGGTAAAAGGCGTAAGTCCATAAAAATGATTGAGTCATTGATTGCGCATATGAGAGAGAGCATCACACCAAAGCTAAAAAATTAGCTGCTATCGCCAACTAAAATGTCCTGGACTCGTACATATGCGCAATCAACGAGTCATTCATTTTTATGGACTTAAAAGTGGCAAGTCTGACTTCCCCCTTTTACCACATAATACACCGTGTAGAAACCATTTTTCTTTGAAAGATTAAATAATATCAGGTATAGCTCCTTTAATTTTGTGATCACTTTAGGTCTTAGACTCCTCAGACCTGTGTTAGGTGTTAGACCCCTATTTGCCTTGGTGTCATGGATCCAGCAAGGTGCTCCTCACAAATTTTGTTCCATATTGACATGACAGCATGAGATAGTTGCTGCACATCCATGATGGGAATTCCACCACTTTCCAAAGGTGAAATATTGGATTATAATCTGGTGACTGGAGGCCACTGGAGTCCAGTGAACTTGTTGTCATGTTAAAGAAAACGGTTGGGGATGATTTGATGTTTGTGACATGGTGCGTTACTGGAAGTCGCCATCAGAAGATGCTACACTGTGGTCACAAAGGGATGGACTTGGTCAGCCACAATACTTATGCAGGTTGTGGTGTTAACATGGTGTACCACCATTACACCACCAGCAGCCTCCATTGATACAAGGCAGGATGGATCCATGCTTTCCGACCCTACCATCTGGATGTTGCAAATGAAATGGAGTCTCATCAGATAAAGCAACATTTTCCCATCTTCTCTTGTCCACTTTTGGTGAGTCTGTGTGAACTTCAGATTCCTGTTCTTAGCAGACACCTGGTCTGGTCTACTGCTGTAGCCGATCTGCTTCAAGGTTGTGTGTGTTGTGCATTCAGAGATGCTGTTCTACATACCTTGGTTGGAACAAGTCTTTTTCTATCATCTCCAACCAGTCTGCCCTCTCCTTTGACCTTGGAAATCAACAAAATATTTTGGCCCACACAACTGCTGCTCACTTAATATTTCCTTTTTTCAGACCTTTTTCTGTAAACCCTAGTGATAGTCGGAGAGACACTGAGAATATCACCAGTTCTTGTCAGCCCAGCCCAACTGACAAGAACCATGCCACTTTCAAAGTCACACTGTATCCCTTTACTTTTTTATTCTGATGCTCAGTTTGAACTTTAGGAAGTCGACTTGACATTGTATTGAGTTGCTAACATGTTGATTTACCATTTCTGCTGACAAGCAGCTGAACCTCAATAAACTGTACTGAATTGTAGCATAAACTACACACGTGGACAAAATTGTTGGTACCACTCAGTTAAAGAAGGAAAAACCCACAATTCTCACTGAAATCACTTGAAACTTACAAAAGTAACAATAAATAAAATTTTATTGAAAATTAAATAATCAAAATCAGCAATCACTTTTGAATTGCTGATTAACATAATCATTTAAAAAAACAAACTAATAAAACAGGCCTGGACAAAAATGATGGTACCCATAACTTAATATTTTGTTGCACCACCTTTTGAGGCAGTCACTGCAATTAAGTGATTTCTGTATTTGTCAATGAGCGTTCTGCAGCTGTCAACAGGTATTTTGGCCCACTCCTCATGAGCAAACTGCTCCAGTTGTCTCAGGTTTGATGGGTGTCTTCT
>JAVQJG010210621.1:0-14934 GCA_036024015.1 Craterocephalus amniculus
AGAGGGACTTTATACATGCAGTATAAATCCCTACTTGATAGAGTAAATTTGCCCGGCACCAAACAGCAGCCAGACAATCATTCTGCTTGCAACGATGCTGGACAAGACAGGTAAAAAAGAAAAGAAAAAAAAAAAAAAAAAGAAACGTATTCTCTCATCCATTTAACCCTGTAAAGCCAAATGTTTCATATTTGTTCCTGAGATATTTTGCATCACTTTGTAGTAAAAACTACTCAAAACCCTGCAGTACACAATCTGAGACTTGTCTTCTGCCCCTGATGGACACCAGGAAGCAGGAATAATAATAAGTTTGACCTATCATCGGATGATATAATGTAAACCAAAAAAACAACAAATTCCACATTTAGTTAAAGGGCCAAAGAAAGACTTCAGATCTGCCATATTTTCCTGAACTGGACTTTAAAAGAGTAAAAATCTGATGGATCTCAGGAGGGAAAGGATGATTTTATGGATTAATCTTAGTAGAAGTTAACTGTGTTAAATCAGCTTTGATATAGTCTCATATTGATCTGAGTGCCGAGTTAAATTGGAATACGTATTATCAAGTTGTTATCTACTGAATCTACACACTACGGATGATGATTTACATCTGTAACATCTGTATTTCACTGTTTTGCAGTCTACAAAAAGTGTGACATTTATCTAAATGACACTAACATGAGAGGCTCAGGTGGCGACTGTGGGCCGAACCTCGGATGGAAGTTGTGTTAATATGGAAAATATAATCATCATCAACGACTAATTTCTGCTGATAAAGACTTGAAAAAGCGACTGAGTTGAGTGAGAGGTTTATGTTTGAGAGAGTGTATTACAGAGGTGGAGGAGGGTTGGGGGGGGGTGTATGGGAGTGAAGCTGCCAATGCCTTCCCACACACTCACACATCATAAAATGCTCATAAAACACACAAGCATTCACACAGAACTGACACACACCCGCCGTCCTGCAGCAGACTGGAGGACTTTAGTCCCGCTGTGACCCCGCCAAGAGGAAAAGGTCCACGCACGGGCATGAGCCTGCAGCGGCGTGCTGAGGAAAGCAGGATAAATGGCTTTTAAATCCCAAATTCTGGCTTGATATCATGAATAATCTGGAATTCCCCATGACTGGTTGTTATTTTCAACTGATTTTAGATTGATTTGTTGTTAATTTATTTTATTAAACTAAATTCATTTTAATGTTCTTTAATATTCTATTTATTTCATTACTTTAACTCAAAAGTAATAAAATAAACTGCATATTTGCTGTTGTCCAATAGTGGATGTTTCCACATTGTTCTGAGGAACCTTTTTTTATTTTTCTTCATACTAAAGAAGTTATCTTTGTTTTACATGCACGCCACACACATTACTGAGTTTATTTTCTCTCCATAACATCACTACAAGAAAAAACAAAACATTAAAATTAAAATAACCACAACAAGGCCTTCTCATACATTTTTTATTAATTCCACCCTGAATATGTTGAATTTTATCTGGAAATTCACAGTGGGATCCTTTTTCCTGTCAGCAGCTCAGATTTGAAAGTGGTGTGAGCTGATTCCAATTTTCTGACTGCAAGATTAAAAGTTTTTCCAGTTTCTCTGATAGAAAACCTTCAGAACCCAAAGCTAAATATCCAGAACTGACTAAGTCTTTCAGGAAATAAGCGTGTGTCAGTGGACTTGGGTTGTGCCCGGCAGCTTTGATAACAAGTGGATATGTGCTCATTCTCAGGATGATGACATCATCCTGTCCTTGTTCGGGACTTCCCATCCATGTACCAGTGCCTGGTATGAATGTTGGCCCCCGGCCAGGAAGTAAACAAAAACATGCAGGCATTTTGTGACTGTAAGATTCTAACCCGTGTTCACATTCATTTTAATGTTTCCATTTAAAGTTTTTAGAGCAAAAGTTATCCTAAATGTACTACACGAACACATTACACAGAGATAGAAACATCCAAGGCCTGATGCAGCCTCCATTTAAGGTTGTCTTGATAGACCAGACAGGTTTTTCCCTCATTTTCAAAACATTTTCAGAGGGATGTTTGTTAAGCTGTATAAACTCTGACATGGATTCTTTGAGTTTACTGAAGGCTCAGAACTCAAATGAACAAGTGTCGGCACACAACATAAAGAACTCCTCCTAAAGCGTTTTTATTGGCTACTGCCTGCTGTACCACTGCTCACAATGTGCTGTCTTCTGTTTGAGTTGCAACGTCAGTCTCTAACATTATGTACGGCGGTTATCTCGACTCAAAAAAATAAATAAATAAAATGGTACAGTCAGGAAACAATTATGACATGACATCCTATATATTCCTTATAAAATGTGAGGTCTATGGTCTAGATTTTGGTTTAATGGGATCTTCGTTAATGAGTTAACATTTCTCCGGTAAACCTTCTTCTATGCCGTCGGCTCCATGTCTGTCCTCCCTCGTGTATCGTTTCCTAACCTCAGATATTCATAGCCGGACATATTTCACCTCGTTTTTTACAGATTTGAGCTTGCATGTTGCCACTAGGTGCCAGGCAGGCTTCTACGCCTCACATTAGTGTTTCCACTTCCTGTTGAGTGTATTTGATCTTTAGAAATACAAGGCTATTACAGCTGAACTTCCTGAGTACAATGACACGATTGTCCTCTGCTACACGAACAACGTTAAATACAAGCATTTTTCAAATGACCTTGTTACGCGTAAACATGCCTTTATTGATGAATCTGTTTTAGTCACCCTACTCTCAAAAGCCATTTAAGGCCTCATACAGTTTTTTGGACTATTTTGATGTTTTGTTCAGATATCTGAAACAGTTTATGCTTAACTGATGTTTTATAAAATATGTTGAGGCAATTTCAAAGAATAAAAGATTTTAAAAAAAGATTTGAAAGGAGCTGTGCATCAGAGGAAAGTAGTAGCACAGAAAGAAACGATGATGGAATAAGCAAAGAGCTGAAAGTTGGGCAAGCCAGATTATTACATGGTGTTAAAAATCACATGCATGCAGTAAGATTTTCTTGCTCAGTGGTACCAGCGGGAACTAAACTGATTGTAGAGTTGTAGATAAACTTTATTTGAATAGGGCCAAGCATGAGCTCATGTCACATACAACATTTTTTAACTCTCAATGTCCGTCCCCAGAAGGGCTTTTACAAACAAAAAACAACTTAATAAAAAATAAACTGGTATAAAACACAAAACTTTACAGTGTAAAAATGACTAAAGCTACAAATTAATGACAGTGACCCAGTCTCAATATTACCCATTTTTACAAATGGTTTACCCATCCATTTTCTTTTTGGTTATAAGCAGCCTCTTAGGGAGATCTTTAGGTGTTCCCAGTTCTAAGCAGGTCTCAATGTGCAAGTGCACTGGAATGTAGTACGCGCTCTTCTGTAGTTTACACTTAGATGAGTAAGAATTCACCCAAATGAAGAGCTGACGTTTTGATCAGCTGACCTTAGTGTCACGGTTAGAAGTAAAAATCAGGCTGCAGAGGGTTCAAAGTGTCACAAAATGCTTCTTATGGGCAGGAACTTAGAAGCAGATAACCTCCCAGTTTGATGAAAGACTGGTGACGGGAAAAGGAAGCAGCCTGGCTTTAATGCGCAGGTTATGCGGATAAAGATCAGGTAAATTAACCAGATGCAGCTGAGTGAGTGGGAGCAGACTGTACCCTGTCACGTAGGGCTCAAATGGAAAAAGGTGGAGTGTCCTCTCCAAGTTGAGAATGAGATCCCACCCCGAAGAGAACACGCCACATGTTCCAGTCAAGAACCATGGCCTCAGACTTTGGGCCAGCTTATGCCTGATTCAAATTGATAAACATGATCGGTATGTCCATGAAAAATGTTCTTAAACGTCACTGCCCAATACATCCACTATAGGGCAGAGTTCAGATGCAGACTTCATTTTCAAGTTCAGACATGAGTTTCAGATTAATGTACAGTAGCAAACATGTTGACAGTGGATTTGGTCGTGATAGAGACATAAATAAACCCTTATTGAAGGGCTGGGATATGTTTGATACGAGGTAAAGTGTTGCGCGAACAAGCTGCAATATTGACTTGAGTGCTAGAGGTGCTCATGCACAATTTTGGTCAACGGGCCACACATACTGCACGTATGTGCACATCGGCCGCACATACCACCTCTAACAGCGACAAAGCCTGTTCTCTTTAGTTCAATACTACAAGCAAAATGATAAATTCTTCTTCCATGTTTCCTGAATCCATTTTCAACATGTTTCTAGGGGTAAAAAAGCCATAAACACAACAGATTGGCAGCTGTACACTTTCAGAGTAAAAGTGCTGCATACTCCCCCTAGTGGTGGCCTCCAGTATCAACCATTTTGCCTGCAACGTGCCTTCATCTTTTCCAGCAAGTATACATGCAAACGTAGCACAGCAAGTATATCCCAGCCCTAAGGCGCATTCATGCTTCTTTTCTGTTTGTAAATAGTTGTGCCCATTTTAAACACCCCTGCCCTCATATTTTAATGTGTGCTTTATGGTGTCATAACTGTTGGCTAATACATCCACATGGCATCAGTGGAGGAGATTACTGTATATCAGTCAATCAAACATACATATCTAATCCATGGGACAAAAATGTACTGAATGAAAATGTAAAGAATAACAAGTAGACATAATTTACATTTTCAGAAGGCATCATAGTATTCGTCGGTGGCTTGTGCAGTTAAATATGTCACAACTTATTTTTTGCTTTCGGGGGTCACACATCAGCTATACTACTCAACACTGCCCCCCACAGTTTCCTGTGGTATTACTCTGTTTGCTGCATCAGGCAACACATCTGCAAAGACCTAACAGCCCAAATGATAAATGACACCACAGACTGATGAAATGCTTTTACGTAGAACATAAAAAGGCCTCCAGATTGGCCACATCTGCAACACCTCCACCACGAACATGAACATGAACATCACATTAGTTTGCTCATGCATAAAATGTAGCATATAAACACATTTACCCTACCTTGCATAGTAACATATATATTAAATGTCTAATGCGTTATCCCAATAGCTGTTATAGGTTCTATGATAAGAGACAATTTATTCAGAAGAGCTGAATGAAAAATGCTGGTTACATAAAGTGGAATGGCATGGGACCGTAAGTGTACCCACACCCCACCTTGGCTACCAAGAACTATTTATTCTGCTTATTAGATCAAAAGAACCATGAATTCTAAAAGTGTTCCCTTCCCTTGATATATCGACTCATTTGAAGTAACCTCTGACGCCAGGAAGTGTTCCTCTGCCTTAACCGAACCTATAGGGACTCATCTGGAGCAGGAAGAGCCCACTTTCCTTCATCTGGTGCTGTTCATGTTGACCCTCTCTCAGCACCAGGAAGTGTCCTTTTCACTCATACGAAATCCAAGGAGTCTTTGCCAGTTATGGGCTCAGACAGGAAGTGTCCTCTCTGTTGGATGGATGGAGCCATTCTTATTTCCTTTAGAAAGCCGGCCAAGTATTGTTTGGAGTTGATTCATTCTTCCTCGCTATTGGTAGGCGAATCTATAGCGGCTTAAGATGTGGGTAGCAAACACGACCTATTTAGAAGCACAAAGGTCTAACTTGAAGTGTTATTCACTAACATACTCTTATAAATCTCCTTAAACTTCTTTTTAAAAAAAGTGGTATTTGCTATGTTTTTTTGAGGAAAACTTTTCATCAGATTCACCACAGTGTTTGAGGACCGCAGAATAGTCTGTATATTATTTTTCTTAGATTGGTAATTACCAATGTCTCTGTAAGTTGAAAATGCCTATAAAAAGATCATGAGACTTATTAGCTAGCAATGTGCATACCCCACGAATATCTGGAAGAAAGGCTTTATCCACCCCTTTTCCCCTACGACTAGTCTGGACTTGCACCTATTTCAATCCAAGTCTTGTTCCACCATCTGTAAATGCTTCTATTAGCATTTTAACTCTTTCATTCATAGCCTATCCCAGCAATAATCCGGGAAGAGGCAGGGCACACCCTGGACAGGTTGCCAGTCTATGCAGGAAAAAGGCCGACACAGAGAGACAAACAACCATTCATTCACTAAAGAAACCAATGAACCTGCATGTCTCTGGACTGGAGCACCCAGAGAGAACATGTAAGCTGCATGATGACTCTTTGTAGCAGAAATTATGACTTAAATCACTGAAACAGCTTCTAAGCCAGCATAAAAAACCTTCAGAAATCAATGTCCATCCATCTCCTCCCACTTTTCTGAGGTTGGACCAATCCCATTTCGCTCCTTGGGGAAGAGGCAAGGGGCAAGCCAGCGGTGACGTATTATGATGTACGTGATTGTTGAAGGAGGATCTTAATCTGTAGGGGTCAACTTCCCCCCCCCCTCCTTTGTAGCTCTGTTTAAGGGGCAAGGGGAAGGGGTAGGGATAAAAAAGAGAAATGGGATTGGGCTGCTGGGTTAAAGGGGTCGCGAACACCAATGTGCGTTATCTTGGGGTTCGAGGCTCAGAAAGTTTTGGAGGCCTGTTCCAATTATCCATTCCTGCTTTGTTTTAATGCCAAGTCGACGGATTTCAGTTTGTCAAGCTCCACCCCCTGGCTCTGATTGGCCAGGGAATCAGTTACCATAGTTACCAGTTTATGTTGCCCCTGTTGATGGAAACAGGTCTTGTGACTGAAGGATGAATGTTTGTGAAAACCTCAGCGGTTATCTATCATGCAGGAATCTGCCTATGACGTCATTTCTAAGGACATTCGTAGGAAAAAGAACCCCACAGATGCTTCACCGACGAACTGAACTTCTTTCTTCTTTCATGTTTTTCTCATCAAAATTTGGCCCAGCAACTGCTTTTCTATTGGTCTGAACTCCCTGTTTAAATCAATGCTGAGCAACACATACACTACACAACAAAACAAAGAAAAAAAAGTTGTCTCAAGTCTTCGTGGAATTCCTGTCCTTTTTTACCAAGAAATAAGTGAGGAAGAAGAAGATGAAGACTGGCAGAAGGAAGGAGGATGAAGATCAGATGAAGATAGGGGGGTTAACAAGTAAAAGTTGGAGATAGAAAAAAGATTGAATGGAGGGAAAGTAAGAGAAAGAAGAGGAAAATGAGAAGGAGAGAAAGGAGGCCAAGAAGGAAAATATTAGAAAATATGAGGAAATATGGGGGGAGAGTAAAAAGAGACGCATGAAATCAAACAGAAGAGGGAGGAGAAGCAAGAGACAGACGGAACAAAGGAAGCAAAAGGATGGGAGGAGAAAATGAGAAGGAGCTGCTTTTGTTTTCTCCTCTGCATCTTCTTGTTCTCTGCATACGTCGGAGCGCTCCAGGTTCTGGCAGCGGCCTGATGCAGCAGCTGTGCATGTCCCTGCCAGCTCCCAAAACGCTTGGCTCCTTGGCTGCATGCATCCAGCACCGCCAACCAAAAAAGCTATTTACTCTGGGGGTTTGATTTAAATTTGGACAAACTGAGAGTCTCAGCATGTGCTGCTAGCGGGCCGCGGCCGAGACGATAAAAGATGAATCTGTACTTGGTTACTCCACAAATAATAAACGTTCACTCCAGTTCTGCTTTCTGTGCAGATCGGATCTTCTGTTTCACTTTAAACAAAGGATTGGGTCTAAATAATTTCCTTTTTTGAGTTGTGAACTAGGGCTGGGTGAATAGATCCAAATATCAATAATATTGACACCAAGGCTAGTTTCAGTATCGATCGATATCAGCATGATGATATTGATACTTTGTTAAGAACTTTGGGTGCAAAAAGCCAAAGAAGATGAATGAGAACCAAATGGAAAGGAGTTTTTTTTTGGGAGAATTGACGTTATTATTCTCTAACAGTCGTGCGATATTAAAGGGAATACTAGTTATTTTTACATTTTATATGGTTTACAAACAAAATGCTTAGAATTAAATGTCTGTTCTCCCATTAAGTCTGTTAGTTAGAAAATATTTTACTTGAAAAAATCTTTAAACTGCATTTGATTATGATCATAATTATGATCAGTAATGATTAAATTAAATTAAACTAAATCCAAGCAAAAAAGGATGATATCTGTCTCTGTATTGCTGATTCTTGAGCTGGATTTACATGGTATCGGATTAATTCCAAAATTTGCAGTATTACGCAGCTGTTATGTGAACTATTCTTCAGCTAATTCTTCTGCCTGTCTCTTCTCCGAGATCACTCCAGCCAGTAGAAGTCAGTCTTTTACCTTTCTCTCTTTCTTTTCCGCTCTTCACATGATCACTTGCGAATAAACAACAATAAAATGGGACAGCTGCTCAGAGATGTGAGGTATGAGGTTACGTTTGGGCTGCAGATGAGGTTCCCAGGTAAGTTTTTCCATAGTTTCTATAATGGCTCATGAGGATTTCAAGTTGGTTCTGACTGAGTTTCAGCTGGTGCCCAATTTGGCGAGGGTCCATATAAGTTTAGACTTGCCCCGTTTATGCCTATGTAGCCACCCACACTAATGGGGCTCCTACATTAGCCCACATGGGCCTCACATATGTGGCCTATGTAACTGATCCAAATGGGACCAGTTCCAGTTCAGTGCCCACTAGGGATGGGAGAAAACAAATTTCACAAAAATATTGCTAGATTTTGGTTTCACAATTTTTAAAGTTTTTTGTGTTTTTTTTTTTCTGATTTTGATTAACACAAACAAAAAAAATGTATTCGTATTTAAAAATGTAAAAATTCCTCTTGATAAAAACATTTTTTTAAAAAGACTTGAAAGACTTTTCTGTAAATAATTTTTAGCTCCACAAAAAGAATTCAAATTGAATCAGTACTAGAAAATTGAAAAATTGTAATAGAATTGATTCAGGAGGAAAGCATATCAGCAGGCCCCTTCAAAAAGCTGAATTAAACAAGGATATAAATTTACATTTCTATTCTGCTTTATTACAATTTACACACACACAGCAACAGAAAGAGCTTTTTCTCTGAGGTTCCTATGTGTTCAAGAACAAGCATATTAATGTGGAGAAAAGGTATTTCTATCAGTTGTTTCTGTGATATGACTGGTGCTTAAAGGTTAATGCAGTCCTATTCTTGGCAAATCAGCTATGTGACATAAACTAAATGTGCCATAAAATCAGTCAATAACCTGCAGTCTTAAGGGTTGGAATGTTTAGTGGTGCGTCTTCAAATATGGGTTAAAATTCTTTATAAACATATGGGCTGGAAATCGCATCTCCATATGTAAGTTTAGAAAAAAGATTTCCTCCATCTTGAGACCTCCTTTACAGCTAAGGAATAAATATTAAATATGGAGTTTAGCTCACACTACTGAATAATAATTATTTATTTCACCTTTATTTAAAAAGCAGCCCATTCCTGCACCGGACCTCCTCTACAGTCCAGCAAGATGCAGAAACACTCAGTGAAGCCTTGGCATACAGGGATGCTTTCTAACACTCCAACTCTACAATGCTGACATCTAGAGGACAAACCGAGTAAATACATGCAAGGATGAAGACGGCCCTCCTCCACAGTGACTTCTATCAGCGAACTTGGTATAATCAGATTATTTTATATTTCTTTAAATTCCTCAAATGTGTACCGGCTGCTTGTGTAACGCCACCGTCACATAGCTACAGCAGAAATGAAACGGAAGTAGGGACCTCGATTAATAAGGTTTTAAATTGGACGCCAACCAATGTGTTGTTAAACTCTGTTTCATGTGTTGTGCGCATTTTCTTCATAAAATGAAAAAAAAAAACCCTAATTAATTAAACAGAATAAATTTACACTAAAAACACAGCCGTTACCATGGAGAATTAATGACACATTCAGCCAGGAGACTCCTTTCAGCTATAGAACAAACTCCATCTCCCATGATGCTTCAGTGCCACACAACAACAAACGAGAGGGAGGATGCCTGTGAGCGCAGAGACGGACGGGCGCCGTGAAGAGGAGGACGCAGAGCCGGAGGAGTGTTTGGAAGAGTTTTCTCCCTGAATGACGGAGGGAAGTCGCTCCGTCATGGCCAAAGACCAGGAGGTGGAGCGCATCGCCAAAAAGCTGGACAAGATGGTGCAGAAGAAGGACACGGTGAGAGAAAGCACGCGCTGCATCCGCGGAAAATCACGCCATCAGGTGATGGGCTCTAGCTTTCACTGCGGAGAGAGGGAAAGTTCTGGAAACTGGGGGAACTGACCTGTAGAGGATGAGTTATTTATTTCTGCTGACTTATTTCCACTAAAACAATCCGGCAATGTTGTTGTTCTCATCAGCCATTGGTCCAAAGCTGGTGGTGCACGCGCACCTGGAATCAGTTACTCATCATCTCAGTCACACCACCCGTTCACCTTCACAAGTTAAAAAAGTATATATATTTCTGGATTATAATGAGACAAATAAACCAAGAGATGTCTTCAACTCTTCACAATACTGAAGTTTAATCTTTTAAAAAAATAAAACTTATTGTAAATCACTGAACAGGATATTTTGCTCTCTAAAGTTCTGCTTGTTCAGATGTTCTGTCCATCCAGTTACAGGAAACCACAAATAAACATGTCATAAGTTCAGAAAACCGTTGTTTTCAAGGGGACACTTGAGCTTGTTCCGTTTGTAATATTAATTTATTTTATTGTTAAATTTAAAATCTGAAATAAAATAACCTTTTTAACCTTTTGAAGTAAATACTGGGAGTAAATCAACTGGGAAATGATCCACCGACAGAAATCTATTTTGATATTTCTGAAATAATCTGAAACTGACAAAGTAAGCTAATACTAAATAAAAATGGTAGGAAATCCTGACATTGTTTTTGAGTTGTGGTTCAATGGAAACATTTTTTAAAATGAGCAAAAAAAATGGGAAATGGCTTATCTGCAGGTATTCTGGCCCATGCACTGCTCCAGCAACCTACTCTCATTGCTACAGGAATGTTCTGTTTGTGTTTTATTATTTTTTCCAACCCAATGAAACTTATTTCATTTAATTATAATTTAGAAAATGTATATTTCTTAAGTTTTTTAGTCTCCATTTATTTGAATTCCTACGAAGAATTTATCCTTTTTCTTCAATGGAAGGGGATGGATCATTTTGCAGACAGCTGTAATATCGTTTGAACGCAGGGATTCCCAAACCTTCTGAGCCACTATCCCTAAGATCACATGAAGTGATATTAAACAGGTTTTTCTGACTCTTCATCACCCTCCGGTCTGAGCCAGCATCATGGGTAAAGTTTTACCTCCAGCTGAGACGTGTGGGGCCCATATGAGAGGGAGCAGATGTGGTTGGATAACACCAGAAATGTGACGTCTGTTCACAGGACGGGGCTCTGGATCTGCTGAGGGAACTGAAGGACATGAAGATGTCTCTGGAGATGCTGCAGGTGGGTAACTTCCCCTCCCTCCGCCATGTTTCTGACTGACTGAGGCGTGACCCTGCAGCCTTTCTGGTCCCTTTGAACAGATATTTGCTTTATTTCTGAAGGCGTGATGGTGCAGAAGAACTGTCTGGTCTGCTTTTAAAGGGGCCGTGGTTTGCTTCTTCCATGCCGTGGGAACAGCAGCTGCAGCCTGGTGTGGACTGAAGAAGCGGGTTCTGGTCCACCTGGGCACTTATTGACAATGAAATGAATCCGACATTCAGAACAAATAGTCCATGCAGTCGTTCTCTCTTTAAATGTTTCAGTTGCTGTATTTTTCCGGGTTATAAGTTGCTCTGGATTTATTTAGAAAATTCATTTAACAAAATTGCACATATATGTCGCACCTGAATATAAGTTTTAGGACCGGGCAGACTATGAATAAAATTGCAACTTAGAGTCCAGAAACCATGCAGTTTCTCTTAAATAGATTTCAAAATATTCATGAAATGACAATATATCGTTAAACTGTGAATACTTCTTTTCTATTATGAAATATCTGCTACAACAACTGAAACAGGACTGAAATATTTGCTAATCAATCGTAAGTGATGTAACATGTTCAGTTATTTGACATAATGATTTGAGGTCATACGGCCCCGCCGTAGTTGACCTGCATACGGACGATCCAGGGACGTGAGATGAATGCCGACCGAGATACAGCATGAAGATGAAGATGAAGGAGGAGGAGGAGGAGAGGTAGACATTAGTTTGGAAACGAAGCCAGCAGCATGTTGGAAGAAGGCGAGGTTAAAACAAGGAGAAGTAGGAAAAGGTCTCGTTGGCAGACATGGAGTCACGATCGTAGGCATCGCGCCGTTCACCGTTTACTGGTGCGGGGTCGCAGGAGCAGGAAGATTTCCTCTTCTGTTCCCGGCCAATCACATAGCCCGGATTTCCTCCTCCTGTTTTCTCATCATCGATCATCGGGTGCGTTTAGTGTCGCCCTCTAGTGGCGGTTGTTTGAACTACGAGCCATCGTGCAGGTGTTTGGTCCGCTTTAGTTAAATGCAGTGGAGATGTGAAGCAAGCCGAAGGTAGGTGGGATGTTTTTGGAATACCTTCACCCGGACTCCACTGGTGAGGAAGGAAATGCATCATTTAAAAGTCTGATTTGTTGGAGCAGTGCAGCGTGGTTGTAGACTCCAGCTGGATCATTTTCCTAGCAGGGAACATGTCCGTGTGGCCCACACTTTAACTGGCCTGTTAGAGAAGTCTTCCTGTCTGTCCTTTTCCACCGCGGCAGGCGACCAGAGTGGGAATGTCGGTGAATGCAGTGAGGAAGCAGAGCTGTGACGAGGAGGTCCAGACTTTGGCCAAAGTTCTCATCAAGTCCTGGAAGAAGCTGCTGGGTAGGTGTGTGCGCTCGTGTTTCTGTGTGTTGAACATCGTAGGCTGTGCTAGCTTTATCCATCAGGTAGGCCTGGATCGCCTTTTTCTTTCACTCTGCTGAAGCTTTTTTTTGTTCTTGTCTCCTGCAACTTTCTTAATTAGTTTTTCTCTGCAGGGCTGCTTTCCTCCCGATTCCATTAGTTCACCATTTTTAGGGGGGGGTGTTGATTAAATTTACATTATGATTATTCTATACTGCTGATTTGTTTTTTCTTTTTTTTTGTGATTTTTATTTGCTTTTTAAACACCGGACCGTGTGGAAAAATTGAATCGGGAACCAAATTCAATTTTTAAGATTCAGCAGGAATATTTGAACCTGCTGGAAATGGAGAGCACCACAAGCAGCAACGTTGTACAAAAATGTTATTTTTAAAAATAAATTTAGAAGTTCTTTTCATTAAAAAAAAAAAGTAAAATGTTTCAGTTGACTTTGGAAAAATGAAGAAGCAGTTACAGGAGAGATGTCTTATTCTCAACATTTGCTAATAATCTCTGTTTCACTGAAAACCGCCACAGCTTACAAACACACACAGACAGTCTCTTTTCTCTCCATACGTGTGCTTCATGTTTTATTTGACGGCGGCTTCGTGTCTCACTGCAGATGGTTCAGAAGGAAAGGCGGAGAAGGAGGAGAAGAAGAAGGAGGCGTCTCCGGTGAGGTCCTCCTCCGTGGACCCGGGCAGCAGCGAGGAGAGGTGCTGAGCTCTCCGTCAGACACTCGGAGGTCCATCCTCAGGCTGTAACGCTTTCCTTTCCCTCCTCCCCCGCAGTAAGAACGCCCCCTCAGCCTCGCCCACTCCCTCCCTCCCCCCACGGGTCACCTCCTTCCCCCCCGCCCCCGTCACCACCGACAGCGTGCGCAACAAGAGCCGGGAGCTGCTGGTTGCCGCCCTGCAGACCGGAGGTGAGAGCGGCCGTGTTTCCAGGTTGTGTTTCTGAGCAGAAACGGACACAGAACGGCTCTTTTCCTCAGACGTTCAGCATTAAAGTTCGCATTTCCAAACCAGACCGAGAGATTTCATCCAGATAATCCAAATAATGCAGGAGGAGGCGTCTCAAACCAGCCACGGGTCGAGGAATAGAAAACTAAACTTGAGGCTCGCAAATCATAACTCTGTCTACCTCAACTACAATACTGCAAAATAAACAACTCAGGATGGATTATTCTATGTGAGCAGCTTACAGAAGCATTATAACAGTCTGATTATTGTTACATCATTATTATGGTAGATATCCTGTTAATATTAGGGGTGTAACGATTCATTTTAACAACGATTCGATTCAAATCACAGTTTGTGGTTACGATACGATTCATGAACGATTCTAGTTCATTTAGAACGATACAATCCGAAACTATTCAGTATATCTATCATCAAAAATCCAACCAGTGTGATCGTCATAAATACCTGGATGCTGCACAGTGCAGGGAAGTTTCTCAGTAAGAAGAATCTTAGTTTCTTGTAAGGGAATCAAGTATAAATTAAAATCTGGGTATAAACAAAACAAAAGTTCACCTCTCCAAGTTGAATCAACGGGTTAAACCTTTTGTGGCACTATTTTCAATAATTATACAATTTTTTTAAATGAAAGTACAGTTAGTGCAAACAATATTTTAATAACCTGCTACTTCCACTATTTTCTCAACAAAAAAGTGCAAAAATAAAATCATCCGTGCTTCCATCCAAAGTATTTCTCAGTATCGATTTGAGTCGATTCAATACCTTTTTTATAACGATTCTGGATGGGTAAATATCGATTTTACTACGATCTTGCCGAGCACATATCGATCTGTTGAATCATAGGAATATAAAATTGATAAATCGATATATCGATTAATCGTTACACCCGTAGTTAATATGGTCATAAATTAAATGCAGGAACTAAAAAAAGATTTTAAAGTTCAGCAATTGAAATGCGATGAATCGTGAGTCGACTCGGGACGCTGGTGATTCATGATGATCCAACATCTTACGTCTTACGGCTGTGGCTCAGTGGATAGAGTCGTCGCCTACTAAAACAGGAGGTTGACGGTTCGATTCCACTCCGGTACATGTCGAAGTGTCCTTGGGCAAGACACTGAACCCTACCTTGCCTCCCGATGTGCCTATCGGGTGTATGAATGTGTGTGAATGTTAGCTCCTAAGCACCCAGTATGTATCAATATAGGT
>JAVQJG010210646.1:0-45828 GCA_036024015.1 Craterocephalus amniculus
TGGTAAAAGTGGTCATTTCATTACAATTAATGACTCATTGATTGCGCATATGTACGAGTCCAGGGCATTTTAGTTAGCGAAAGCGGCTAGTTTTTTTAGCATTGGCGGGACGCTCTTTCTCTGCCGGGTAAATTTTTGGAACGTCTAGACTCCGATCAGCCAGTAATAGCGTTCCCCCTAGTGATCCGGAGTCAAATGATGAAAGTTAAACCCCTTAGCCAAGAAAAAGCGTCACACAAAAGCTAAAAAAAACATAGCCGCTATCGCTAACTAAGCTAGCCGGACGTGAAATCGGGTATGGTCCCTTTAACCTTAGATACGGTCTTACCGTATGGAAACATTATGCTGCAGTTTTCAGCTGTTATTAAACTTATAAAGGTAAAATGTTGAAGAAATGTACATTACAGGAAACACTCAATGCTATCTATGAGAGTATGTCGCCATGTTTTCAGCCAATCAGAGCATGTGCTCATGATTAATGTTGACAATAATACCGCACTTAGGGCTGTAATGAAAAATGGATTGAAATAACTCTAGATGAAATGTCACCAGAAATGTTAGAACACTTTACAAGATAATGATCATGTTACACAATTTTGTGTAATGCAATATTAATTATGTGAAAGATTACACCAAATTATCTGTGAAAAGATAATCATGTAACTGAATCTGCATTTCTTCCTGCCTCAGCCTTTTCCTTGCTTTTAGAAAGTCTTTAGCTTTCTGTTGCTCTCATTCCTTTCTGCTGTGAGGCATAATGGCTCAACTGTTTACAGCCAAACACTGGCTGCAGCCATACACAGATCACAAGACTAATGTCTGTGTGTGTGTGTATGGGGGGGGGAGTTTGCCACCTCTTAAGACTGAAAAGTAATCATACTCTTGACTTTTCTCCCTTGCTTTCACACTTGTTTCTCTCTTCATACTGTTTCTTTCCAAAGCATGGCCATCTATACAAAACCAACAGCATGGACTACTGCAGCCAAATGGACTCCTCTGACATCGTCCCATCTACTCCGGCCTTCCCAGTGTCTCCTCCGACGCCCTATGGTAAGAGATGATGTCAAAATGAACTCTTAAGGCAGTGGGTCATCAGCATTTGGAAATCTTATCAGTATTTTCCTCCTCTTCGCAGTGAAACATTTCCCAGAGTTTTCCCAGCTCAGGGCGGGCAGCCAGTGGGACCAACACAGCTGGACACAAGGTACACTTTCCAAAGAGTGTGTGACTGACAAAAGCATTAAATCCAAATCACTTGAGTTCCTGATTCCTGCTAGACAAGGTTCAGGAGTCGGCTGGAATGTCCTCCTGGCATAATACACTCTAAACACACACACAGACATACACACGTTACCTGGCCTCTGCTTTGTTGCTACTGCTGAAATGTAGGCACAGATTTTGTTTTTGGTCATTTAGGTGCTTTAATAAGGAGACCGATGGCTTTTGTGTGTGTGCTTATTATTTAAGGTGTGGCTTTATATTAATTTAAGAAATGGGCTTGGATATCCTGCCAGGACCATGCAGAACAGCTGATGCTGGATTCCTGCTAATAATAGTTGACGGTAACAGAGGAAGAGACCACTGCTGGCAGGATGTCCACTCACGTCCTGTTCAGGGAGGGGACGGGAGGAGAGGGGAGGGTCTTTTGTTACTGGGACATCCTGCCTGTGGAGATATGCGCCACACAGCTGCAGCAACTATTTACTGTAGCGTGAAAAAACATGCATGTCTTTCAGCTGATTACGCTAATATCTTATCTGCTGTCAGGCTCTGGCCTCTCCCTGGGAACCTTAAAATGGATTCAGTGTAGCAGTTAAAGTGTAGAGGCTGGTTCAACAAGAGGTTCATTGTGACACCTTTCTAAGAGGTTAGAAACTATAATATTTATTTGAGTCAGTACCACACATCATGATGTGCAGTTATGAGCGTGTGAATCATGATGGAAGCAGAAGGAAACTCGTGTACAAGCTTGTATAGATAGTATTAAAACCTTTAAATGAATAAATGTGTAGTAGAAAAAGACAAAAAAGAGACTTTTCATGCTGCAATCTGCATGTCGCTGCTAGACAATCAAGTATAAATTCTAATCCTAAATAGAAATAAAATATTTTGCCTGGATCCGGTTCACAGCCCATCCAGGTTCTAGCCCAGATATGCTAAATAGATCCGGGATGGTGTCAAGACAGGGCACCTCAGGCTGAATTTGTCCGTTAATCTCTCCATCTCTGTGAGTCAACCCGAAAAATAATAGATTTTTCAAACAATTCACAGTTTTGTGCAATCAGAAAAAAAAGTTAGTTTATAAGTGGATTAATTATCTTTAAACTACCTTAAGCACCCTGCAGGCACATCTTAAAAATTAAAGATGAAATTAGTTTAACTATCACAAGATAAAAGAAAGTTGCTGGAGAGCAATGCAGTCAATAATTTGTGATAAGAGATCTCCACAATAAATAAAAGTTCTCAAATTTAGAAAAGACTTGTATCAGTTAACCCAAATAGATCTTTCTGCACCTGGAGGACAGAATGGACACACATGGTCAGCACAGCTGCAGGTGCAGCTTGGTGTTGACTTGTTCAATGTAACCAAATATATTTTGGGTCCAGCAAAATGACAACATCCAACACAGATGGTATAATCCAGCTCAGGGATGAAAGGGATATACAGTGCAGTAAATAAAAACTCTGCAACACAAGTCCAAAATCACAGCATAAATCTAACAGGATCCATTCTTGGAAGCAGCATTTGATCAGAAGTCACTCTGTGCTTGCAACAAGCAGATCAACTTGTTTTCTGAAGGCTTAAGGTCAGGTAGCTTACTGCAGATTAGCTCACTGGTTTGCAAAATCTTGTAATAATACCTGTTTTTTGTAAGTTTTAAAACAAATTGGGCTAGACACCAAACTAAACATACTTACTACATTATTAACTGTTATTTCGGCGTGATAAAGGACCTGTGTAAATGTTAAGACTGTCTGCTGTGAAACCAGCAAAGATATTTTTAGTTTCTCTGTTTTACCATTAGATTCTGTGCATAAACATGGACCGAGCTCTACATATATTCATACACATTTCTACATTTAAGTTCAGGCTGGTAAACTCCATGGAAATGCTGCTAAACACAGCTGATAAATAAGGGCTGTGGACTACATATGAGGTGTTTCGGGTTATGCAGCATCAGTGTTTTCTGTGTCAGAGTGGAATTCCCTTCGATCTGCACTGAGTGTTATAAGAATGCTCAACCTTACAAATGCACAAGGCTTTTATGTGCATGAAAAGCATAAAGCAGTCTTGTTAAAAGAGCAAAATAAATCTGCAAGTAAGATTAATTTGCATTTCTATATTTAAGTGGATAAAACTAATTATGCAGAATGATCTATGACATAAAATGCACAAACAGATGTGTTAATGCAGATGGAGAAAGTATTTTGTTACCTTTGAGGGGTCTATTCATCCTGCCTTAGTGAATCTGCTCAATTAATACTGAATTGGTGCTCATATTTTCAAACGTTTACACTGTGCACAACATCATCTTTGTTGCTTGATTAATATTTTTACTCTACAAAACCAGCAGTATTATTGGTGGCTTCTTTTGCACAGGGATCAGTTTGTTCTTTTGAAGGCATGTCTGCTTATTTATTGTAAACTTGTTTGTCAGAGCAGCGAGGCGGCAGGATAGAGAGAAAAAAAAACTGTTGAAAGAAATGTTATCACTTGTGTACAGAAAAAACACCTGATTCTCTGGGCTGGATGGACAGAAGAATTAACAAAGAACACCAAATATCTTTAACTTGCTGCTATTTTGTGGGTCAGACAGTAGTTTCCTGTTTCCCACGTTGAATGTAGACAGTGGCCTGAAAAACAATTACCAAGTCTGGGTTGACTTTGAGTTTCTCCATTTAAATAATTTCATTTGTGCAGTACTGTCATTTGACTTCAGGCTTTCTGCTGCAGACTAGAGGGAGCCTAAAGAAAGCTAAGGAGTTGTTATCAAGCAGATCTTACCGGGAGTGCTGGTGTTTCCATTAACATACATCATGACAATAGTTAGGCATTGGGTGTAAACAGGAAATCTTTTAGTAATAAAGACAATATTTAGGTTTAAGACCTAATTATTTATTTATTTTTATTAGATGCTCAGTGGTGACTTCAGCTTGTCAGTTTTAAAATAAAACCCTGTGAGACAGAATATAACATGAAGTCAAAAGGTAAAATGAAACCAAACAACACTGACAATTAGCTAAATGCTACTGACAAAAGTTAGATTTTTTTAGATTTTATTTCCTATTCATTTGTATATTATGTGAAATTGTTACACTCAAAAGGAAGATTGAATTGTACTGTAGAAGACTAAGAAACAAAACTAGTCATAGTTATTTAACAGCTGAGAAAATGGCTACTTTTACTAGATTTCCTGTTTTTTTTCTTTTAATAAAGTTTTTAAAGTTAGACTTTTACTTGCATATGTAAAACCAGTACCAGCGTCATTTTTTGGAGCTTGATTTTTTAGGCCTTTCTCACTGCTAAATGCTAAGGTATGTTATCTAGCATGTTGCTAGTTGTGCTTATTTGAACATTTGAAGCTGGAAACAGACTGCTGGTAGTAATAATACTGATTCCAGTTGTCTTCTGACGTTGTCTTCTGAAGAGGTTTTTCCTGGGAATGATGAAATGACATTTTTTTTATGAACACTAACAGATAACCATTAGTTTCTAGATTTCAAGATGGCTGCCCCTAGCACCACCCGCAGTCCATTGTTGTCATGATTGAATTTCAGTCTGTTTTAAGGCAATTCAATTGCTAGAGTAAATACCAGAGTTGTTTTTTTCACAATGAAAATTTTATGGTGGAGGCTATTCATAAAACGTAACATCAATATGTGGTTTATTAACCATTGCCGACAGAATTGGCGCTGTTCTTATGTTGCACATTTTTACATTTATTTTATAATTTTCTAGTTTTGTATTGCATATTTATAGATACTCACAAATTCGTTACGTTGGAGGCCATTTTTTCCTAGTTGATGCAGCAGGAACGCGGGAGGCTTTCCCTGGAAATGATGTCACCTACTTTCATGTCAGGTGTTCGGAATGCTTTCAGGCTGTTAAATGACAATATTAGACTCAAGAAACCCTCCTGTCTTTTCCGTGATGGCAATGAGATGCAATTTGAGATCAATGAAATTAGATCAATTTCAACTGTAATGCCAAAATTCTTAACTTAAGAGCCATAGACTAAAGAAATTCTTTGGGTCCATGCATTTAATCTTGTGCATAACCTGTTAAACCCACAATTTCCAAAGACAGATGCTTCTGCCTTCACTCTCTCCCGTATGTTACATAACATTTCCTTTGTGTATTTGTGACTAAATCAAAATAAACAGACGCTCTCAGCCAGCGGAAGCAGGGTTCAGGAGAAGGAATGCAGATGAAGACACTGGCTGAGGTTTAGCAAAGGCAGATGCTTCGCTCAGACAAACACTTGACCGTCTGAACTTCAGAGGTCAGGGGTCAGGAGGATGTCTAAGCTAATGGCAAAAAGAGTGGAAAAGTCTTCAGATGGTTGGAAGTCTTAGGGCAAGCAGAAGAGAGCTGTTCTTAAAAGATCCACATGCTTATGTTGAGATGTTTTACGTTATTTTTTAAAAATTACCTTAATTTTCTGTCTAATACAATAGAAACTTAATTTTCTTTGACACTGGTCAAGAACAAATTGGTTGTTTAGATCTTCACATAACTAACTCAGAAATTGTTTTAATTCTAATCACTGCAACAAAGACTTCTAAAAATTTGATATAGTGAATTTGCAAGCTGTTTAATAAATAAATCGACTGAAATGATGTGATGTATGTTCACATCTTTTTAACATAGTGAGTCAGTTTATGTTAGACTAGACATTGCAAGATGAATATGCATGCTGGACAGGTGTGTGGTGTCAAGGCAAGCCTTATAAACATTTCAGGCCAAATCAGCGAGTCTACTGTGTTGTGTAGTGAGATGTTGAACATTGTCTAATAGCAACTGAGTTAGGGAAACAGTGAACATGCAGTATGTTAACCATCCAGTGTGACTATTACATGTTCTGTCATGGATCAAGTGGGATTGAAAAACATGAGAAAGTGCACTGGTTTTGCCCAGACCCCAATCTAAACATGCTTGATTCATGGAGGCAATGTCCTAATACCACAACCACTCCCAGAGATGATACCTCCATGCCTCAGTGGCCTAGAGCTGTTTTAGTAGAAAAACAAAGATGTAAGCATGTCAAGCAGGTGGCAATCACACCCTGCCAATTGAAAAATAACTAATATTTCCTTATTGATAGCATCTTTTTCCTTGTCTTTAAACTGACCTTAAATCAGTTGACCTGTTCTCACCAATGTGTCTGGCTCAGTTCTTTTTATTTTTGCCGTTTCTGTGAGTAAAACTGGAAGGATGCCAATAGACTGGTGCTGAAGTTGTATGTAAGTGTATGATATATTTTTCAGTGTAACCATTGAAACACACAAGTTTTTTCTAATTTCATTTTATTTAATATATAGCCCTTTCATGCATGAATTATATTTTCTTTTCCTGTTTATCACGAAAGAAATTTTGGTTATTACAATGTATGAATGTACATATATAGTAAGTGACAGTGTATTGCATGACTCTGATGTCCCCTGAAGTGGCAAAATTACACATTTTCCATCTCCACCCATGAATATACTAGAAAACAGCTGTCAAATAAGTGTCCACTGTAGTGGACACTATGCATGAAAGGGATAGTCTATTAATATTGAATTTGAATATAGAAATATCAATGATCAATCGATGACCGATAGTTATTTCTCTGGATAATCGAGACTATTTAATCGAATGCCCATCCCTAAGCTTGAAACACTGCAATCAACTAATTGGTCAAAAGACTCATCGCTTCCTGCGCCACTCGGCAATAAGGACAAAGTGGGAACATCGTCATGTTTAAATATATGGTGGATTTGTTGTTGTTTACAGCCATATGCCAAGAAGAAGAAACACAAACTGCTGAATTGTTTCTTTGTCTTTTCTTTTCTTTTCTTCGTTATAATTTAGACATTTTAAGAAAGACGTGTTCAATATACAGTATGTGCTGGTAAAATGCTACATCACGCTGATTCACATCTGATGCATCCATCTGGACTTGTATTGAGGTTACAGCTGAATGCAGACTTTGTCTAAAGGTAACAGTCTCCAACTTCTAGCTCATAGATGAAAGATGCAACTCTCAGTGTGAGGGAATAAATGGATTTATAGGAATGTAGGAAAATCTGCACATATCTTCAAAACTTTGACCAGATAAACGCAGCACATATGGACAGAGCTGATGCTCACGTCAGCTCATTTCCTGTGACACAGACTGTAAAACAAGGTACATGCTTCCACTGAAACTAAAGTAAACTAAACATAATTCAATTCAGCAGGAGCTTTACGGCGTTATTTATGACACATGGCAGGAGACAGTGTCAGTGTGTCTGCATGCCCTTGTGTTTGTGGCGAGCAGATGGTGGGAGTGGACACACAGGCCTTGACACAGAGACTCTTCAGCCCCCCCTCCCCCCATCCACCGCCTCCTATCGCTCTCCCTGCTCCATAAAAGGCCGCATGTCACCTCTGACCCTGCAGAAATCCACTCTGATTGGGCGAAAGTGCTCGCAGTGACCCAGTAGGAACAATACTCAGTGGTCAGCGAGAGGGGAGGAGGAGGAGGGAGAGAGGGGGGAAGAAATTCCATACACCTCCTCCCTCCCTCCCTCTGTCCCTCCCTCCATACATACTCAGAAGTCGAGCGGTGTCACAAAAGCCAAGAACAAACGGGGAGCTTATTTTCCCTTCTGGGGGACGAAAGGAATCGGGCATGCCAGTGAAACTATCCAGCTCCTGAAACAAAACTTCCAGCAACTGGAGCTCTCATACATTAGTAGAGAGAAGTGAAAGAGGGAGAGAGGAGGAGGAGGAGGAGGAGGCGGAGGGTCCTGGTAACAGGGAGGGCTTCATTCACGCTGGAAGGCAGCAGAAAGAGTTACAGATTTTCACAACAGGAAGGTGAAAGACCCTTGAGGCTTTGGAGAAAACAGGAACCACAGACAAATAACAGGATCATTTCTGATGCCCCCATCATGACCGCATCTCTCGGTATGTACATGCACACTTGTAGCAGGTTTGCAAAGGATTTTGTTTTCCACACGTGTGTAAACAGGCACTAAAACCAATATTCTATGAATAATCTGTGATGCTCTTTTTTTTCTCCATCTCCATTTCTGCTTATTCTCTCTGCTGTGAATGACACGTTATCTCTCCTTTGGATGTTTCCAGACAATTTCGGCATTTTTCCTCTTTCCCAAATCATCCACCTACTTCCTTTAAAGTCACACCTCTGTCTGTTTTTTGTGCATAAATGAAAAGAAAAGACAGAAAATCCAAATCCAGCCCTCTTTGTTGGTGACCTGCCTGCCAGCATCTGCAGCCTGTCTGACCTCTCATACTTGCAGGGACGGTGAGGTGGTTTGTTCCACTGCTGCCTTCATGATCTCATCCTGTTAAAGGCTTTCTTTGGCTTCCATAATGCAGTCGTGGAAGACTGATGTATTGGTGGTTAACTGAGAGAGGCCGTTTTCCCCCCTTTTTCTGCTCTACTGACCTCCATTGCATTGAAAAAGTCTTTTGTTGTTTGCATTGCGGCGCTTGTTGCTGTAGAGGCTCCATGAAGCATTATTATCGTCCTTGCCTGCAGTTTTTAGATTTTCAGGTTAGTGGCCGAAGCTGAATAAATCTGAGTCGTTTTCTATAAAAATATCAATTATCAGTTGCCCTTTGATTGGTCTTGCAGTGAGTTCAAGCTAATTTTTTAGCTGTCTGACTAAAATGTTGCTTTTCTGGTTCACTCTCAACAGTCTGGGCCATTTGAAGGTGCAGTTGGAAGTTTTCAGGTATTTTTAAGGACTCACTGGTAGACTCATCAGTAAAGAAAAGCTGCAGTCCTGATCAAAACCAGACTCTGTGCACAGAGTGGTGAATAAATTGAACATTTCTGAAAAGTTTTGATTCATGAAAGCTTTTCAGTGACACTGTATGGATGTCTTCTGAGTGGGAGACATTTGTTTTTTGAATGCAGAAAATTTAGAGGAAATTTCCCGAAAATCAAAGTATGATATTAAAAATGTTGGGTTGAGCATCAGTTCAAGGAAAAATAGAGAGAAAGAAATAAGGGTTTTCTACCCCACAGCTTTAGTTAACTCGTATGTGTTGTCAGAATAGCAGCATGCTAGAGATTCACCAGAACTCTTATTGTCCCGCTCTGATTATGTAATGGTGCCTGGTACATCTGCTCTATACATCATGACAAAGCACCTTAGGAAAGAGTGGAAACTATCAACAGCCCTGGAGACATCCTGTGGAGGGGCTACAGTGAAGCAGGGAGCTCTGGGGAGAAATCTGGGTACACCGATGTGGCTGATGTTCTGCTTCTTATTGATGAAGAGAAGCCGAGAGAATAAATCTCATTCAGGAGCTGCTCTACCTCCCAGGCCCCGCTTTGAACTTTCGCTGATGACTAAAACGAGAAGATCATAACCAGAAATAATTAGTTTAATGAGCTGAGAGCAGACTGGGAAAGAGTTTGGATGGTGTGGGCCCTTTGAGATGGACCCCTGAGGCCAATCCAAAACTCTCCGGAGAGATTTTTCCCCCAAAGGGCAGAAGCTGGAACTGGGGGGAAGTTGTTTGAGATGAGATCTGTTGCTCTCTGGTATTTTAAAGAGTGTGTGAAGGCTAACAGTAAAACCATCTTTGTAGACACCTATTTAAAGGTTTTCTCTGCTATATGCATGTGTTAGGATGGTATATTTGCATATTAACCGAGTCATCCAGGACACTGCCACTCACTCAAAAATAAATATAACTATTATAAAATTTCATTTATACACATACATGGTAATTGCCTAGTTTACTTAGTGATAAACAGAAAAACAAAATGACATTTTATATGCGATATATCTAAATCGGGTAGAATATTATTTTATAAAGTTTTCATAGAACAGCTAAAATAGAAAAAATAAATAAAAAGCCAAATAAGATAAACAAATATATAAAGGATGTCTGAAGAAGTTAATAATTGTATGTGAAAAAATTCTTTTTCTGTTTTTTATTAACTTATGCATCAGGGGGTCAAAGAGGCATTCCTGAACTTTAGCAGTTTCTCACCATGGATAATTCGGCATCCATTTTGCCTCCTATGTCTAATCTCTTGCTCTATCCCTTTATCTTTCTTTCCCCTTTCTTCCTTTGATATTATCCTCTTGTGATTCTTTGATAAATCAGCCATAGTGTGAGTTCAGAACAGCCACTGTGTTGAGTTACTGACACATGCGTAAAACGTAACTCAGCTGTAACATGTCACAGCGTCTGGAAGTGTAGTTCCTCAGCCTTGGGAGGTTTCTGGGCAACAACAGCTCCAGGAATCTACATAGTAAATGTCTGTTTGCCTACAAAATGACTCAGAAACACAAGGTCTTCAGGTCAGAAAGTTACACAGTGCTACTTTAAAGACATCTAGCAACTTTTTCAGAGATACGTATGCTTTTAACATGGCAGGATGCCCTGTGGTACCTTACTTCCTTTTCTTTAGAAGGTGATGCATTTGAAAACTGCAATGTTGTTAGCAGGGAGCAGCGAACCTGAATGAGCATTTCCTAATCATTACAGCTGTTTGATCTCCATCACAGTTGCTGTTTGCTGAGATGAAGCTCTGAGCGGTTAACAGTCTGTTCCTGAGAGCTGCTTGGATGTCCGAGTGTGTGAGCATCCTTTTCTGTGCAGACACGGTGATCCACAAAGATGAATGAGTGTTTTCACAGCAGCAGTTCTGTGGGTTCACTTCGCACACTCATTGGCCGCCATGGTTATCATTCTTATTTTCGTACAGTTGTTTTCTGTGTGACGTTTGACGTGTTACATAAAGCATTACATGCTGCTGATGTATCATTTGTTTAGGTCTTATTTCATCCGCCCTTTTCAATTGTTAGCATTTACACCTTCGTATGAACATTACAGCACTTTTATTAGAGGTGAGAGGTTAGAAGAGCTTTAGATTTCTACAGAAAAACTAGGTATTCATGCATTTTTTTAACTTAGACTTTAATAATGAGAATAGCTTTGTCTGAAGTTGTACATGCATGAGAGGAAATGAAAGATGTTAGCCCAGAGGCCTTCATGCACAGTAGTTTGTAGACTTAAACAAAGTCATTGTCACCTCTGCAATCTAGTAAATGCATAAATGAACATTTTATACTTAGTTTGATCTAGTTTTGGGTGTGAAAATAGAAGGAAAAGCCTCTGACACTCTCTTATAGTGACATGATGAACCCTCGGATATATTCCACTATCAACATCCTCCAGCAGGAGAAACATCCATCACTAGTTCTCCAGATGGGAAATCTGAGGAGTTTGATCAAATATCAGCATGTTTCCTGACTGCAGATGTCTCACTTAAGCAGGAAAAACACAGATACTGAGTGTTTCTTAGAACTGGAAACCAGGGCAGCGTGTCCAACTGCAGCTCATTAAGTCATTTACATGTAATCAGGATACTTCAGACAGCGATAACTCCCTGAGCGATGACAGGATTCTCGTTAAACGTGTCTTTGTTTGCTGCTGTTATTCTTCGCTCCCTCTCCTCTGAGTCCACAAAGCTGTCGCTCCGAACAACAAGACGTGACAGAGGAATCAGACAGAATCTACAGAAAAATGCTGGAGCTACTGCGTGAGGAGAGGGGAGGGTGAGAGTGATTGGTTTTTGAGGAAAACACCAGACACCTGATCTTATTCTGTATGTCCTCCTAAAACAGATATTTTGTTGATGAAAGTGATTTAATTTGCCTAAAACATGAAAAAACATGAGAATAAAGTTGATTTTTGGCAACTTTCACCAAACACTCAAGTCTTCACCAAGCTGAAAATGGAACTTAGAGGACCCCTTCCACACATATGCTCAATTTTCTCTTAGAAAAATTTGTGGTTTTTCTCAGCATGAGAGGAGTAAACACGTAAATAACATGTTATGTTTATGTAGTTTTTTGTCCTGTTAAACTGGGTGTTATCAGTCTTGTGGGAAAATGTGATGTTCTTGAAAAAAGGGTTTCAAATGTTTCATGTGCAGCCCTGTAAACTTTGACTCTCGCAGCATATTTTCCGGCTTCCTGCTGCACGCTTACCCTCAGCTGTTTGTAAACAGGAACTAGTGCTTAAATCATCCAAGGACGCACGATGGCACTATTTTTATTTCAAATTAGCTAAAGGGGTTGATCAGTTTTCCACTCTACTGTAAACTAAAAACCTTGGCTTGCTCTCCAAACCATATTTACATGATTCTGACTCGGTTACGTGGAGTGGCGGTGGGTTTTGGGGAAGCAGCAGGTGTCTTCTTCCTCCTTTGTCTCCCTCCTCTTCCCTTCATTACTCATGAGAATCTGCAGCATGTGTCCGCTGTGAACAGCTGTATCAAGCTGCCGAAGTTCAGCGTCGGCCTCGGTCTGAGTGTTTGTGCGCTCGCATTCCTGTGGTCTGCAGGGTGTTTGTCCAGCATAACGGCACATGCATCACTATGTTTATGCATGCCTGTGTAGGCTCGGCATTCTGTCCTGATACTGAACAAAACAAAATGTTTCTTTGTCAGATAAAACATGTGACTGCTACATGGTTTTCTTTTCTTCATAACGCCTGTTTATTCACTGAGAAGCAGAGCCCAAGTAGGAGAAAATATCCTGATAACCTCACTGCAATTTATTGATGAATGGCTTTTACCTCCGTACAACACATGAAGGTATACACAGAAACAGTCTGAGACATGAAGCCATCACTCTGTGATCTGAAAAGTATGTGTTTGTGTGTGCATGTGTGTGTGTTAGGGGCTTGGGGTGTTGCTGCGGGTGGTTGGCAGACATGCCCTCATGCATCTATGCCATCTGGAAAAGGTTTCGCATGGTTTGACCATAAACTGAAGAGGCTTTGTGCTCACTTAGTGAAGAAAAACCTCATGCACAGTAAATGAATGAGCACATGAAATAGCCACAAATATCAAAATGCATCAAATCCGTTAAAGATTGAGTTTGGAGTCCTCTAAGTTACACTCTAAGTTAAAAGTGGAAGCAAAGAGGTTAATAAGAAGACTCAATAATAGTTAAAATGTAGTCAATTTAAAACTAATCACATAATTAAAAAGAAGAATAGAGATGGTGAGTACACCATTCACTGGAAGGTTATTCTCTTTCTGTAAATATTTTCCATTTGTTCCCCGTTTGTAAAGACAGACGTGATTCTCCTTTTCTTCATGCCAGATTCTTTTCAGCGGCTCTTTGCTGGTTTTGTTCCACATTCTTTCAAGATTCCTGAGACTTGGACTCATCTTTTTATTTAAGTGTGTGAGAAAATGAACAACTTTGTCATCTTACTGCATCTTTCATGCTGATTCCCCACCCTTTTTTCACATTTGGTACAAAAACATGCAAAACATGCTTAAAAACAAAAGATCTGTATGGTTTCAGGTTTTAAAAATGTCCATTGTTGTGTCTGTTGTTGGCAGAGGTGGGAATTGTGTCTTCATCAAGTCATCTCCATGCTATGAATTTGTTCTGCCCAGCCACTTAAGCGGGCGATTCCAATCAGCGCAGGTTAGTTCACTGTGCTGGTTGATTGGAATCACCTGCTTCAGTGACTGGGCAGAACAAACTCATGGCATGGAGATGACTTGATGAAGGCGCAATTCCCCACCTCTGGTTGTTGGTAATAAGACTCTTACTACTCGTAGCTTTATTTCACCCATTGATTATCTGCTGCTGCTGTAGTAGACTGAATCCAGGTCCAAATTGACAGGCTTGTTAAAAATCTGTACAAATTATTTTTTTTCAAGCAGATTTTAATTTCTAATTGATAAATTGAAGATAAATAAGGCATGACCGAGCTGGAAATTGTGTTAAGCATGCAGACTGACTTTTAACTTAAGACTCAGAATATAGTGCACTTTCTCTCCAGATTATTCATTCATTCATTTTCTGTGCTGGTTATTCCAGTCCAGGGCAGTGGACTCTCCAGATTAATTGGTGAATTGTGCTACTTGAGTTGGCGTGTAGTTGTGGAAACTTAGTAACATGGATCCAGAGAGAAAAATCTGTGACGGTGCAATATGGACCTGTGGAGTCATATCTGAGGTCAAAAGTCAGCCGCAGGTCAGTGTTGGCTGTTCGGGACTGGCAGCAGATGTGACAAACCACAGTGAGGAGGATCGTCCGTGGGAATTCGGAGACAAAGGCCGGCTGCTTTCCGGGAATCATCCCGAGGGAGAAAACTGACAGTGACTGTGGGAATGTTTGAGGAATCCTGCTGTCCTCCCCTTCGGTTTGTGTTTGTTCCCTGCGAGCAACAACAACAACTTGGGCTTATCTTTCCTCTTGGAGCTGAGCTTCTATGCATGAATGGGTGTGAGCTGTTAGTGATGGGATGTCTAATTAGAGGCAGACCACAACCAAACCTGTTCCACGCTCTTCAACTTAAACCTGGAAGAAGTAAAACTATTCTGGTGGAATGAAACAAGGATTTTTACTTGATTTTTCTTGAACCATCTCATAGCTTCACTCGTGCAGATTAATACTAAAATATGATAACAGTCAATGTTGCGAAAATCTCTTTATTTGTGGACAAAGAGTCGGAAAGTCATGTGTGAACAGATGCATCATAAGAGATGCCAAATAGATGTCAGGAAATTTGCATTTCAAAGCAAATTGTTTAAAAAAACTTAACGAATTGATCAGATTTTCTGCATCTTTCTATTTATATACAAAAGCTGTCCAGTTCTGTTCCTCAGCTGTCCTGCAGGTTTTACATGTTTCCTGCTCCAACTGCAGAGGAAACATTTTATCCTTGTACTGCTTTCATGGATCACATGTATTCAGATATGGTGTTTTTGAAACTTTGTGTGACCTTTTCTGTTGGAACTTTGAGCAACTTTGTTATTGAATCTTTTGTGACCTTTTGGTGGCATTTCGGAAACGTTTCAGAAAACAGGTAGTGATTATCATCTGCAAAAGGTGCAAAGAATCAAACGCAAGTCTGATGTTTTTATTTCCTGTCTGGATGGTGAAGAGACATTAATATTGTTTAAAGACCAATACGAGCAGAGATTCATGGAATATTCCTCTGCTCGTCTTGGAACGTCAAACTGCTCCAGCTGGGGGAGGAGATCAACCATCATCTTAACATCTTCCTCATCACCCACAGAATGCTTTCAGCGCTGTGTAAAGGTCTTTCTCCTGCTCTGACTGGAGGAGCTTTGCTCACTGACTGCTCCACTCCACTACAAGATTCAGTAAAAAAACTTCAATACAAGCTGTACTGAAGTTCATTTATAGTTAACCAGGTGTGTTGGAGCAGAAAACCTGTAGCATGGGGTTGGAGCAGGAAAACATCTAAAACCTGCAGGACATGTTCCTTTAGAGCCAACTCTGAACATCCCAATTCAACATGTTTTTAATGACCAACGATTATTGTTTATTTTACAGCCCAATCCAGGAAAAACTAGGGAGAAAAGTATTTTTAAAAAAAATCTGAAGTCTTTATTTGGTCATTAAACCATATCTGGGGAAAAAAATCATGTTTTTTAGTTTATATTGACCATTTAACACCGTGTGACATTTCAAAATTGTTGTAGTGTCTTCTGCTTCTCAGTGTCCATTTGGAGACAGAAAACAACTATCATGTTGAATACTGCAAGGTTTTGAGAAAAGTTTTTACCATAAAGTGATGCACAATTTCTCAAAAACTGTATGGATTATATATGAATCGCTTTGCTTTACAAGGTTAATCTTCATATAGTAGAAATGAAATGGCTAAAATCTCATTGCTATTCTCGTAGCGGTTGAATCTTTCATCTTTTGCTCTGAGTTCTCCAGTTGTTTTCCTCCCTGCTCACCTTCATCCTCCTCATTCTTTATTAGCTGATTTACTTCCACTCTCTTCCTCAGCTCACACAGTTTTCACTGCTTACTGCCAGATTCTCCATCTACTGTACATACCACCCTTCTTTCCTGTTTGTCTTACTATTTTTAGCTCCATGTTGTTCTTGGACAACCTGCACCAGAAGCATCTTTGCTCTTCATGTGTTATTTGAATTATTTTCCTCACATACGTTCTGCTTCTTGCATCCTCCAAAGCTTCTCTGGATACTGACAAGCACACTGCTGTTTAAGTTGCTTATAAATAGCTTACTTCCTTTTTCACTTACTGCCTTAAGAGAGCTGCAAAAAGTCAGTAAATTGACTAAAACAGCCTCTTTTTGGGTGAAATAAATGACCTGATGAAAGTTTTGTGCTACAAACTCGACAAAATCTGAAAACATGCCAAACCCTGCCATGGCATTCACACATCCGGATATCCGATACGGCATACAGAATGTTGGCGCTGTAGAAATGCGTGGACGAAGCCTTAAGCTGTGAGAAAGTCATCTTAAACCGAAGCATTCCAGCAGCGGGGAAGGAAATCTTCCCATTCTCACGGCTGGGTCGACCTGTCGTGGCATCTGGGCACAAAAACGCTCATGCATCGAGGATGAGACCACACGATTGGCTCGTACTGACAGCGCTTGTCATCAGCTCAGCTTTAATTTAGTGGTTCAGATATTTCAGTGACTTCACATTTAATTAAGATGATTAAAATATCAGATAACACGCAATAAAACAATCATTTAATCCTTTTAAATCTTCTGTATACAGAAGAGGGACATGCTGTGATTTAGTGCTTTAGACATCACAGTTTGAGGCTGTTTTTTGTCTCTGTGGTGTCTTTTTTTTTGGGTAGTTTTGGGACATGATTATGATTATGATTATGGTTTGAAAATAAATAGTGATATAATTGGAATGAAATGTAAATATGTCCAGAGCATCCTGATTAAGTGAATTCCCCACAACTTCTTTTTACACATACAATAAATATTTACAGTTTATGTCCACTGGAGCTTTTTGGTTTGTATTCCATGATTGAATTATGTATGTGCGATTATATAATTCATTTGAAAGCATGTCCAGAATAATGGTAAACAAAGCTGGCAGCTCAGGCCAAATTCCTGCACTTCGGAGCGCCTGAATGGAGTGAAGGAGAGGAAGGCGAAGAGAGAGGAGGAGGGGAGGCTCAGCAGGCTGAACAACGAGCTCTTTATAATGATTGACTGTTTTCACGGTGACTAATCGTACTTCACAGTCCCGTCTGAGGCCTGAGGAGGCCCATCCTCGTGTTTTCTGAATGACACGCTGCGTTCTTCAGGACATCGGGATGTCACGTTGGGATGTTCAGCGTGACGGCACGCACGCAGATATGACTCCAACGAATGCCATCAATGCAAACTTTTACATTCAAACAGAAATCTGTATGCAGAACGGGAAAATTTCAGCCCTTACATGTTGTCTTTTCTGCTGCTTTTCATGAGAAATTTAATATAATTTGATTATCGGCAGTAATAATTCCCTGTGATGAGATAAAGTTAACATAAAGGTGTGTTTCAACCTTTTCCCTCTGTAATCCAAACAAGGGTAGGGTCCCAACGAAGGCAAACACAAGTGCCAGTTAGTCATGTGCAGCCGGTTATTACCCAGTTTATGGAACAGTGTCACATCCTGGGAGATTTCACAGTACACCTGTTTACTTTTGTATCTGGAGACGTGTTGCTGACTTTCTTTTTTTTTTCTCTTCCATGTTTTTTGGCAGAATCCCGCAGTTTCCTGGACAGCAACAGCATGAACCACGCCGGCGGCTCCACAGACGGAGAGCTGTTCAGATCAGACGGACCCGTCACTCCTGCTTCCTGTCAGAGGATCTTTCGCTCCATGTGCTCAGTATCCTCCGGCAGCCCACTCCCACGCACAGACAGGTACAGTAAACACACACAGCAGCTAATACTGAAGAGTCTTAAACAGCTGGAAATCCTCTACCTGTAGTTATTAGGATAAAAACAGCTGGCTTGAAAATGCTAAATACTGCAAAACGTTTTTGAAAAAAATAGGGAAACTCCACCAGCATTCAGCGAATAAATTAAAGATTTGTTTTCCTTTGTTGGAGTTTCAGCTGCTTCTCTGAATTTTTTGCTATTTCCCGCTGATATTGATGACTAACTGCAGTGGATATGAAAGATAAGATAAGAAGTTATTGTTCAGGAATACAACGAAATTCTTTTTGGCAGCATCTCTCAGAGCAGCTAATATTACAAGAAAAATGAAAAGGAAAAGGTATAAAAGTAATAAATATTTAAGTGCTGTTAAAAATTATTTGTGTAAATTAGTTGTTGCAGTAGTCTGTTGGTTGGGCTGGGAGTTGTTGGCAGCTTTGTGCCTCGCTTTGTGATTATTAAAAGAATATCACGTCCTGTCTGACTATGGAATCTTACATTCTGTGCAAATTATGTCTGTCTGCACTTAAAAACATAGTTCCTGTTGCAGGTTCTTCACAGCCACAGGGAAGAAGCTGTGTTTAAGGGAAGGCTGATGAAAACAAACACATGTTTAGAATGTTTTATGTTTGCAGGAAATTTAGGATAAAAACTGGGATTACATCGGGGTGGAATGCAGTTTGTGATTCTGATACCACATGGCACTTAGCCTCATGTTTTATGTGCATTAATGCCCTTACATATACCTTACTGAATGTTTTTAATGGCATCCTTTTTTAGTCTTTGTACTTATATTTATTTTCCCAACCTTTCTGTATCTTTTTCTTTAAATCGCAAAGTTCCTAATTTTATTGTGTCCATGGAAAGTCTGCTCATTGTTTGCTAACCGAATTACTCAGATATGAATGTTTCCAGCTTTTACCACCAACACACAACTTAGATGAGCAAAAAGCATCTGCAGGAATTAATGCACTACAGCTTCAACATTCAATATCTGACTGAAAATGCAGAAGTTGAGGTGCTGCTTATCAGGGTCTCACAGATTCCCTGTTAGCTAAATGCCCTACGAGCTGGAACATTTTAATCCCACCAAACAACCAATAAAACGCTGGATGTTGTCCTTGACCAGAGGAGGGATATTTTGGAACATCACAACTGCAGATAAACAGCATGAAACTCCACCTAAAGAGAAAAGTGCAATGTCATCGCTTCTGTTCATTTTATCACATTATCTTCACGTTTATTGTATTTTCCACTTTCTATCCTCATCCCTCTGCAGCTCCACTCCTCCTCCTGTGTGGCACGACAGGACTCCAAACTCCCTGAACTCCCCTTATCCTCCCCAGCCCTCACCTCCTCTCCCACATAGCACTCCCATTGCCCACAGCTCTCCTCTGAAAGGCCCGGGAGGGGGTGTGGGGGTCCGCAGCGCGGCCGACAGCACAGACTTGTCCTCGTTGCTGTTGTTGGGAAACGGCAGCCTGGAGCACAGCCTGCTGGAAGCAGTAGAGGGTCTCGGGAGGCTGAATATGGGGGGAGACGGGAGCCTGACTCCGCTCCTGCCCGAGAAGAGAAGAGGAGGCGAGGTGGGAGAGATGGGCTCGTGTTCGCCGTCTCTGAGTGGGTTCTCCAGCCCTCGAAGCGGCAGCAGTCTCAGCATCCCTTTCTCATCCTCCATGACCCCTGACCCCCTCCGAGGACTCATTGGAGCCACGTCACCTGGAGCAGGTATGCTGTAACACCTATGACATGATCAGCCGCTACATGTTTTATATGATCTGCTGCCAGCAGCTGGGATTTACTTCAGCCCCAAGGTTTTCTGTGAAAACACTGCAGTTTTATCCCTTTAAAGTTCAAATCGAATAGACTTAAAGGTCAGTTTCTCTGCTATAAAAACATCATAAACTCAAAGTGAGTAAAAGATTAACTAACCGAAGACATTAAGTCACAGATAAAACCTTCTTTTCATCTTTTTGAGTGTGTTAGAAAGGTGCATCGTGCAAAAAAGTCAGCAGTGCAGCTGGTTCAAGCTTCCAGCTGACTTTTAATTAGCTAATCAAGGCTACGATTTGCTCATCATCAGTTCTTCAAATCACCAATGACCAGCAGGAACGGGATTAAAGCAACAGTGAAGGAGGTCAAGCTGAGTTGTGGATTTATAGAAAGCTTAATCATAAACTTCTCTCAGGTGCATTGAACAAAGTGAACACCTGATTTAAATGAAAGAGTGCTGCACAAACCTTCCAGGGAGCCATTTATTTGAGAGTGCAGGACAGTGGGCCTTGAGGACTGGATTTGGAATCCTTAAGAAGACAAACTTCAGAGTGGTTGTGCAGCATAATATGTAGCTGCAGAATTCGGCTAATAAATATCTAAACAAGCCTAAGGTTGTTTAAAATCAAGTTCTGTGGTCTGATTAAGTTTTTTATTGTCCTTTTTACTAGGATGAACAAAGGCACTTTTGTCAGAAAACAAGTGGAAAACTCAGTGAAAAGAAAACTGAAGCACCGGGGCGCATGTTGAGATAAGGACTCTTAAAAGCTTTTCAGCAAGCAAATATCAAACTTTTTTTAAATTATGCTGAATGAGGACTGCATCTACAACATAATAATAACCCTAAAAAGACAAATAAATGACCTCAATAACTGGAAACTGATGGTTTTGCTTTCATTGTTTCTTAATAAGTAAACTGAATATAACTGAAAATCTCTTGAGTAAAGAAATGATGCTTGACCTAGAGGAAGTCACCAAGCGCTGATCATGCAGGTTAAAAGGCATAAAATCAAAGAAGAAACATCTATTTAAAAAAAACGTTTTAGCAAGATTTATTAGTAAAATTACTTAAAAAATATTGAAATTGGATCATAATTTCCTCATTCATTTGCAGAAATGGAACGTTTAACAGCATATGCGATGCTGCAGTCAGTTCTTCTTTAACTAACCATCTCTAATGTTTAATCCACAACCTGCCATCTGGTTTTTAGATTTTGCTGGAGTTGCTGTTTGTGGTGTTCAGCAGCAACAAGGTTACAGAGTAACAATAAATTGCTCCAAAGCTGCAGTTTTATATCATTCCTTTGCAATTGTCTGCAGAGGCTGCTGCCTCATGCTGGCTTAAATAGGTTAAAAGTGGTCCTACAAGAACTAAAATGTATTGTTTCAAATTAATTTAGCAAAAAGAAACATTAAACTCAGAGACTGTGGGAAGTATTTGCTTATTATCTCACAGCTTTTCTGAACAAAAAGAGAAACACATGCATAGTTTAGCTGGTTTATGGGAATATCATCCTGAGACCTAACAGGGAGCTTAAATCTTGTCTTGCAGACTCCGGCAGTAAGCAGGACACTGTGAAGTTTGTTCAGGACACATCTAAGTTCTGGTACAAGCCCGACATTTCCAGAGACCAAGGTAAATATTGGCCTTGGAGCACAGAGGCTAACAGCCACTTGTGAGCAGATAGCATGCAAAGTTTGATTCTAACTTTAGCTTTAACTTTATCTCTGCTTCCTCCATCTGCTGAGCAGCCATCGCCGTGTTAAAGGACAAAGAGCCGGGCTCGTTCATCGTCAGAGACAGCCACTCGTTTCGTGGGGCGTACGGACTGGCCATGAAGGTGGCCACGCCTCCTCCGTCTGTGCTGCAGCAGACTAGGAAAGGTTGGTTGAAACACAAACACTGATTCTTTTTTATAAAAACACAGATGGGAAGGACGAGGTTTCCTCTCTTAAGGGCATCTCTGTGAGCTTATAGCTTACTCTAATTAATCCTTTAGTTGTTAAGTGAAATTTTTAATCTTAAATGTTTGTTTTTTATGGAAATCTCTGCAGTAGATTTGTCCAATGAGCTGGTGAGACACTTCCTGATAGAGTGCACCCAGAAAGGCGTCCGTCTGAAAGGCTGCCCCAATGAGCCGTACTTTGGTGAGAATTTTTCTTCTGTGGGTGTTTTTCTCTCATTTTTAAAGATCCATATTGCTTAGCTAGCTGTAACATACATGCAAACCACAAAAGAAGGTTTCCAAAAAATCATCCATTAAGGTTCCAGCAGGGGGGTATCTGAGGCCAAGCATAGCATAGCATACCAGCAAGACAGGATTTGAAGGGATCTCCTCTGCCACCCTCTGCAGGTCGCTTTGTTAACATGCAGCCGTGGATTTGCTTGCTAATGAGACTTCTCCTCTCCTGACAGGAAGCCTCACCGCTCTGGTATGTCAGCACTCCATCACCCCTCTGGCTCTGCCCTGTAAACTAATCCTGCCTGACAGAGGTAAACACCGTCTGTGTCACAGTTTGGCAATGAATGGCTTCTTTAATAGAGCTGGGAATTTAACCCTGCAGTGCGATGAGCACCTGAAATCCTGTCAATGTTTCCAAACCTGACAATTAAACCAAAATATGCTTCTAAATCGGAGGCTTCCTTTGATTAATTCTTTGCTTGTTGGTCTCTCTTATGCGTAACAAGGTTGAATAAAACATTACATTTTTGCACAACTGTGAATCAACAAGAGATTTCAACTACCAAGAAAAAAAGAAGATCTAATATCAAGTGGCATACCTGTCCCTTAGCTTGACCAGGTAATAATGATGGTCATTGGTGGGTGATGAAGAGAGCCCACAGTGAGTTGTGAGTCTGAAAATAGCAGTATCTAACAGGATGAAGCCACTTCTGCATTTTTCATCCGGAACACAAATAAAAGCCTTTTGTATACTTTATTCACCTTATTTGTAGTTTGTAAAGTTTCATGGTTTAAAAGACATTATAGTGGAGGAATTGATCATTCATTTTACCTCTGACATGGATTTAACAATTTTTAATGAGGTAACAGCCAATAAACTAAATACTGTTCATGGCACATTTCTAGCTCACTACAGTTGCTCTGTGAACATCTCAGGCGCTACTGTCTGGTGTTTCTGCTCACCTTCACATCACATTTAGAGTCGGAGCAAAACAGAAGGAAATGTGCTTCCAGGATCGTGAGATCATAGAAAAAAGGGCCAAATAAAATCAAAATGAGGTTTGGACATCATATGTATAGATACAGTTTGCATATTTTTGGAAATAAACCCATTGTTTTTGCTCACAGACCCGTTGGAGGAAATGAATGACTCGTCTGCGCAGACTGCAACAAACTCTGCTGCTGAGCTTCTCAAACAGGGAGCAGGTAAAACATTCATATCTCCTTCAAAGGTCCTGCTGATTTCATCACGGTGAGGCATGTTAACATTGAATTTCTTCTTTAATCTGTGTGTGTGTTAGCATGTAACGTGTGGTACCTGGGCTCTGTGGAGCTGGAATCTCTGACGGGACACCAGGCAGTGCAGAAGGCCACCACGCTGACACTGTCCATGGACCCCCCGCCGGCCTCCACCGTCGTCCACTTCAAAGTGTCGGCTCAGGGAATCACACTCACTGACAACCAGAGGAAGTGAGTGTTTGACCACCTACAAACAGACACACACACACACACACACACACACACACACACACACACACACACACACACACAAAGATTCAGGTGATCACATACGATTGTTTGTTTGACTCCGCAGGTTGTTCTTCAGGAGACATTACGCTGTCAACACCGTTATTTTCTGTTCTCTAGAACCGCAAGGGAGGAAGTGAGTAATCCCTAATATTCCTCATTTCACACATTTTTAGATGTCTGAGTTTTTCTCTGCTCACTTTCTCTGCTGGATCTATCAAAGGTTTGCACATGTGCAAACTGGACAGCCCATGCAGAAACCAGAAACACGTTGCAGCTGATTTACTGATCGGGAGCACCTGTTTAACGAGCAAAATAATGCCTGCAATCCATTTACCATTTGTGCCTTTAATAATGAACACTGAGGGCACCTTTGACAGAAATTGCAAAATTAAGTGCAAATGAATAATTAGAAATAAGTGCAAATACTGTATATTAGGTTTATAGGAATAATGGGATTTACTAAAAGTGGGTTGCAGTGTCTGGGTTTTTTTTAGCCAGTGAAATTCAAGCTGTCCTCACTTTGAAGGTAACCTCTACAGTATACAAAAATAGAAGATTTTGCAGGGAAAGTGTCAGAAAAAAGATCATAATCACACACAATGGGATATGAATTAGCAGACAGTATAAAGACTTCACATGTTTGTGTCAGTAACTGTGAAAGCTGTCAATTTTGCTGATCATTTAAACGTTTTCTATGCCAAACAGGTGGACCAGAGACAGCGGCTCCACTGCAAAGTAAGAACACCTATAAAAAATCTTTTTCATTTATTCATGAATAATCAAGGAGGCTTAAAGCCAAAACAGCCATAATTCAGCTCTATAATGACTGGATCAACATTGAAGCTGCAGGTTTTATGCTGCATCAAATTTTTTGGTGGAGCAATGATATGTTTACTTGTTCTGTACATAAAAAAATAATTTTGAGCTGCAGAAACATTTTGAAACAATCTGTAAACACAGCTTGAGGTGAGCTCTGCAGTTTTATATGGTATTTGGTATGAGGGATTAAATAATAAAACCAGTTTGAGACGAAAATCTCAACAGTATTGTTAATGCAGTACAGCAGAGTTTAATATTTAATATAGATTCAAAAGCAAGTGTACTATTTTTTTATTTAATACAAACTTTGGTAATCATCTTCAACCTTCCCCTCTCTGTCTCTGTCCTCCAGGATCTTTGGATTTGTAGCCAGGAAATCTCAGAGTGAGACTGAAAACATTTGTCATCTGTTCGCTGAGCACGACCCCGAGCAGCCAGCAAGCGCCATCGTAAACTTTGTCTCAAAGGTCATGATTGGTTCTCACAAGAAGTGAGGGGTTGGTGTGTGACATGGAAGACATGGACCAGGCATAATTTCCAGGACCCTGGCACCGCTTAAATATGAAATAAAGGACCAATAGACAAAAACTGAAACCTCTCACACTCCAGCATCCCTGCAGATTGAACTTTTGACTGCAGGATGCTGCCACTAGAGGGAGACATGACTCTGATGTATCAGCAGGGAGCTGAAACTACTTCCAAGTTTGTTTCTGAAACATTGTAAAATCAGAAACTACTCCACAGGTGTAGACTGAGAGAAAGTTTTTGTGAAAGTTGGACTACTTCATTTTTAAACTGACGCTGAAAGTTCTTCACACTGGTGATAACTGTCTAATATAACAGATTACTTTAAATCAACCCAGAGTGTCAGATATTCTGCACATGAACAGGTGTTTGTAATTATACTTATTTTTATGGAACAATGTGTAAATCAGGCTGCAGCAGCGGTAAGCAGGCAGATTGTGATATTAGAAAAAACCAACATGGTTGTAAGATGGACGCAGCAATGTGATTGCACTGTAGTTAAAATGGATTTATTATGAACTGTGATATTTATCCCTTATTACAGATGTGCAAAAGTTTCTTTTTCCTGAATATACCAACCATTTATTTTTGTATATTAACACATACTGTACATTAGGATAAAAGGAAATTATCGTTCATATTGTTGTGGAAGAAAATAATGACCTATTTCACAAGACAGCCTCTGTATAATCGGCCATATGTAGTTGTTGTGTTACTAATACGGTTTTTAATATGTTCCTCTACTCTTAATACAGATTTCTGTACATCTTTTTTTATCAGCCTCCTCACATTCCTTCTTCTTTTTACATATTTGTAAATGTATGTTTACCACAGTCTGGTTTACTTGTTTGATACAGGTAAATAGATTTTTCCCACATATACTTTGGTAGAAACGTCCTATCCAAATCTGTCCGGCTTTAGGAGCGGCCTATCTGTAGGAACAGTTTTACTATCCATGGCAGATGTCCTCGGGGCAGCTACAGCTGCAGCAACAGCTTTTTGTTGAGTAAACCATGGCATCCTGACTGTTTTCTCTGAGATGAGGATATCAGACAGACTCTTGATTTGAATCATAAATCATATATCTTTGCTCAAGTGTCATGAAGACCACAAATGTCTGAGGTATACCAAGACTCAATACTGGGATTCCTTCTTTTCTTGCCAGATTATCCACTTTCATGCTTTCTGATGTCAGGAAACTCAAAACTCAGACTCTCAGCTTGTATCTCAGACATATCCACATGAATGAAAAAGCACCATCTTCAGCTAAATCTCTCAGAATCTCTTTTGAACATCTCTGCCAGTCTGTTAATCCAACACCAAATCCATTTAAAAACAGGCTTTTTCAATTGCTTCGCGAGAAGTGTTGTTGAAACCAGTTGTTTTCTCTCTGTTATGTCCCTTTCTACTGTATGAGATATGTAAAAATACTGTAATACCTTTGCTGTCTCAGTTTGCCATCCAACATCCAGTACGGCACGTCATACTCTTGCGACTGCATTGCCTTTCCTCCAGGTCTGCCATTAAAGTGTAGATCTTTCCCTTTAGATGGTCCCTCTGTTTGCTCAACCACAAAAATCAGTCCAGTTCTCACTGATCCATGATGCCTGAATAAAATTCAGTCAAATCTGATTTGATCTGCACCTTTTCTATTTCTACTCTGATTTTAATAGATTCAAGCAGATTTAGCGCTTAATGTATACAAAAAAAAAAGAGAAACATAAAGGCTCCAAGAAACCACCATCTTCTGATATAGAGTATTTAGACATAAATTTAGTATTTGCAATTCACGAATAGAGCCGTTTATTTTGATTGAACCGCTGCTTTTATCTTCCTTGGTTTAGTTTACAGAGTCTCCAACAGATGGCAGTAATCAACCACCACAATTTTATAGTTAAGCAAGACCTTTAAAGGATTTGAGTTTTGCCAATCAGCCTTTCTCATTCCTCCTTTCTGACCACAGTGGACTTTCAGCAGGAAGCTGTAAGAACGTGCACAAACTCCCCCCCTGAATACATTTGTTAAAGTGCGACAGAACCTGCTGGTGTACACATGGCAGAAGAGGACGGTATAAAAGCTCGATGCATCTCCTGGTGCCTGGTTGCGTCTCGGTCTGTAGGCCGGATCATTGGAAAGCAGCTCCGGATGAGGCTTTATTCAGGTTCTTGGTCTCTGTGGGGAGCACTGAGGAACTGGAAGTGGGACAGGGACATGGGGACGCATTGCCGTCCTGCCTGGCCTGGGGGGACAGCATGGAGGGTGGGGGGGTGCAGTGATGTTGTGTGTGTGTGTGTGTGTGTGTGTGTGTGTGTGGTGGGGGTAGCTGTTTGTGGTGGATGACCTCACCATTACGGGAAACTTTCCCACAGCCTGCACACAAAGAAGGCCGTCAAAAGGTAAAAAGGATGAGAAAGAATAGAAATTTAATACAGTGTGTAAAAAAAGGGAGGCAAAGTGCGGAAGAGCGGTTAGTGGATGAGAAAGAGGCTGCTTGGAGGGGGAGTCGTGTTGCCTTTTCAGTGCTTCAGAGATTCTCGGGGTTGATAGAAGCTTTGCTTTACGTCAGACGGGCCAGACGCAGACTCTGCTCACAGCAGCCGGCCTCAGTCCTCTCTCTGCTGAGTCACCAGGCGCCATTTTCTCCCCCAGCTGGACCTCGGCTTGCACTTCCTGCTGCACTTCCTGTCAGGCGGCACACCAGCACCTGGTGGCAAGGTGGTTTTCACAGCCGGAGCGCGGCTGTTGCTGCTGGGACGACATCACATTCCTGGCATTGCTCGCTCCGAATGGTGTTTGGAAATCCAAAGACTGGCTTCCGTTCGGGAATGCCTCCCTCACAGAGTCCCTCTCAGCCTCTGATCCCCGGCCTCCTCTCACTTTATTTGAGTTAGCTATTTAAAGCCCGTGCTAAGTGCGCTGCTGGCTGCACGGGGGGGGGGCAAACACACACTCTGTCTCACATGCTAAAACCACAACGACCCACAAATAATCCCACTCCTATTTTTAAATTGGTTTGCTGAGGGGACCGAGCCTGCAGGGCTGACGGAATAAAAAGTATGAATTTTGTTTTTACCCGTCATTAAACACAAAAAAACTTCATCAGAGAGCAAGGATCATCCAGTGAAAGTAACAGCTACATTTTCATCCTATAACTATGCACAGTTCTTATGTTTACATGATAGCTAAAATGGTAAATAAACATGTTTGTACTCGAAATCTTCTGGGATAATCAAACACATGTTGTAGTGTTGCATGATGATTCCCTTCTTCTGATGGTTTCATTTAATTTCGTTCCTAATTCTTAGAACTATAATGATAAAAAAGTTGTCAAATGTAAATAACAGATAATGACTTAAAATATAAAAAATGAATCATTTTAGCTTTTTAATGAAAAGGTTGGCTCAACTTCAGCTGGATTTCTGCAACCCTTCTAAAAAATGTTGGGACAGGTCCATGTTTACCGCTGTGTGGCATCCACAGACATCTGGTAACTATGGAGACTAGCTGCTGGGGGAAGATTTTAAGTGCTCATTGGTTCTGGATCTTTGTTGTCATATTTTCCACTACATGATGGTCCAATTGTTTTCAGACCTAGCAGAAAAGCCAGTCCAACATCCGGACTCCTATACTACAAAACCAGGCTGTTGTTATAGACTCAGGATGTGTTTGCATTGTTTTGCTGAAATAAGCAAGGCCCTTCCTAAATGATAAAAGGAATGGCTGGATGAAAGCATATGTTTCCCTTAGACTTGTAGATCCCTATGTAAATTGATGGAGCCTTTGCAGATGTGTAATTCTGTGTAGGTTTATGGGTACTAATTCACCATATCATCAATTAATAACAAGTCATCTGGTTTCCCTCCTGGTAGGGCTTGAGGACGTGGCTTAAAAGATTTCCAACACATATTGAAAAATTTTGTTGACCTCAGATCACTTTCCCTTTTGCATCAGTCAGTTTTAAATGAGTTTTGGTCCTGAGAGGACAAGCGTGGCTTTGGATGACGCCCATATACAGTATGGCTTCTTCTTTACATAATAAGAATTAAACCTAAGAATTAATTCCTGCTCAATGCACAGGCAAGTTCTTACATACAAATTTACTACAAATTAGATGTAACATGTCCCTACAGCAGTTTGTATTTGTCCTCCTTCCTTTTTGAAACTTTTTGTTGCCTCCATTCCAACATTTTATGAGATGTAATACTACCATTAACTTCAAAATGAGTTATTATTTATAAAGAAACAGTCACTTTCAACATTTGATATGTTTTCTATGCTTTATTATGACTTGAAGCGGTAGCTAGATGACATCACTTCCAGGCAGCATCACAGCACCTGTAATGGTTGTAAATAACGAGGGATCACCACAAAAAGCAACTCAGAGCCGCATTTAGCTCAGAGAGGGATCGGACCAGCGATTTCTATCAACTTATTGGTGAAATGAAAGAGTTTTGTGGCAAAAAATGTCATATTTTGAAGCTGCACGAGCTGGTCCCATTCACTCCCATTACTGTATATTGGATGTACACTGATCGCAAGTAGATCTAAATATCTCCTAAAGGAGTTCAAGTTACACCAAAACCATCTGGGTGAGTAAATGATCGTATTTCATGCTGGAAAATAGCTCCAGGTTGTCATGCACGAGCATACTGTGGAGGCTGCAGTGCCGCTAAGAGCCATAGATGGCAGCCGCTAGTTCAAAAAACTTAAGATTACATAAAGTCCCTTTAAGAAAGCACAGTTAAATCTACAATAAAAATATTCCCCAAAATACTTTCTAATAATCAGTTTCATTCCTTGCAATAAGTTTAGGAGTATTCTGTAATCAGCAAACTGACAAACTCAGCAGAAATTGGCTCTGTTCACTAATCATGCTTCAAGTCAGGGTGTCATAGCATGGTTGGTGTTATTTACTGTCTGCATTGTGATATCATTTTCTTTTGTACTGTTCTTTGCATCGCAGGGCAACCTCATTACATTTCACCACAAAAAAACACCACAGGGTACAATAAAGAACAACTTATCATATCTTACACATACACAGAATATATAAAATCAAATAACATCCAATGAGTTATAAAACATGTATTACTGAACAGTTTTGAATAAAGAGTTGCAAAATTAGAGTTGCATGAATTTTGACCCTTTTCATCCCATCATGGAGGCTGCGGCTGACATTTTTATAGCAACCAGTTCATTTTAGTCACAATAAATCTGCAGCACCAGAGGAAATATAAAGCAATAGAAAACAAACAGAATAAAACATTTAATAATTGTTTTTGTTAAATGCTCAGTTTCTTTTTTTAATAACAGACCTGTGTTTTTTTTTCTGGTGCTGGAAACACAATTGATGATGAAACTAGACTAAAACAGATGAAACAATGAATTGAAAAGCATTAAAATGCTGAGAAGCTTCAGTATGCTGATGTTTCAGGAATTTGATGTATCGTCAGTACGAAGCATTCTTATTAAAACAGCTTCAATGATGCTTAATCTATGTAAAGTTATGCAGCGGCCCGTCTGTGTCTACGTCAGCCAAACGCAAACTGAATCAGCAAAGGTGAATCATTGCATTTAATCAGTGATGCGGTGCCATGAGAGCAAACAAACACTCACACATATGCACACAGCCCCCCCTCATTAGGTGTATTGTGGGAATGCTGATGTAATGCAAGTTAATCTGTTGGCCTCTGGTTGGCTCTGCGGCTCAGTGGGGGCTCTTTGTGTGAGACATTACCACAGTCCCGCCCCCTGGAGACAGGTTCATTAAGACTGCCGCTGATACCCAAGCGCCCAGACCTTTTGTGTGCGTGGACGTAAAGCAGAGTGTTGTCACTCAGTTATAACAGACAATGCAACGCGGAGGCCGGCCATAAAGGCACTGTTTTCTCAGGCATGTGTCTGAGCTCACGTAGGCCAGTAATCGTGATTGGCATGCAAGGGTGTGTATGCCAATGATTGTGTGTACATTTCACGAGGCATATCTGATGGAGCTGTACTCCTCTGGTGCGATCTTGTTCAGCACATAAATCTTAAATAATCTCTTTGAGGTTGAGTAATGCAGCATTCTTGCCCATACAAGTATACCTACATGGGTATTTGTGCGTTCAGGGGAAATATTGATGGGGTTTTGGGTGGTGAGGGGTGGAACCATTTGTATATGGGGTTTTTTTGCCGTGTTTTTCATGGAACCATTTTAAGAGAACTGTGAGTTCTCTAAGGCTGAAATGTTTTACTTGTCTAAAAGATCTTTGCTTGGAGAAAATTCCTATTACTGTCAGCAGGTAATTTAGTATATTCGAAGTATATATACCTCCTTTTGTGTGATTATAGCCTTTGTACTCCTTGTCTGATGGGTTTAACTTAATGCTTTCTACTTTGCACAAATGAAATGAACATAAGCTACGTTCACACTGCACGTCTTGATGCTCAGTTCTGTTTTTTTTTCCGATAAGGTCAGATTTTTTTTGTGTGGTTGTTCACATCATCATTTCAATGCTACCATCTTCACCCTTTAGTGTGACTCTGATGTGACCCGTACACACAGTGTACATGTTGTCAAGCATTGTGTAGTATTTACGTGAGACGATAAATGCTTCATGTGTTTATCACTTCAAAATACTTGGACAGCTGGAAGTGGAACTGACAGAATTACACTTAACTGATGAATGAAAGAAGGAGATTGAGATGAAAGACAGCACAAATGTTAGCAATGGCCTTTTTTCTGCTGCAGTGGACACGGTGACACACCTGCAAATTGAAAAACAACACACGGTGCCATGATTTAATGTCGCTGCATTCCTCTTCTACCGGCATAGAATTCTGACGTTATTCTCACTTCTCTAACATGAAAAAGCAGAGCATGGAAAGGAGGCCAGGACTCAAAGTCCAATCAGCAGTTAGAAATCAATGAATAACTTAATTGGAGGGGGAAAAAAGGAGTGAAAGAAAAAGAGAGGAACAGTTCTGGGTGTAGAGGGTGAGCGTGAGAGATGAAATGAGAAGGGCAGCCAGAAATAGAAACAGGGCTTCAGGGATGGCTGCACAATGAGCGCCAGTGTTGAGGGCTCCGGTGTCTACCTTCCCTGCTCCACATCGTTCCCGTCACACCCCTCAAACTCAGCCATGGGGTCATCTGGGGTAAGACAAAGGTATGGAGTGTGCAGTGGCACTATGTCCTCCGCTTTACATAACCCAGGAGGTTTAGCAACATATAGACAAATGTCTGATTTAATTAGCATTACAGTAACATGAGGCACATGTTGCTGTCTCCATTCAATTAAGTTTAATGTTTTAACTATAGCGTGGGTAAATATACGGAGCTAACATTGTCACAGCAATAGGTCATGTAGTAACGTTGTGTTAGGTGGGTAACCCCCTGACCTTTTAAGATCAGTCTGATGGTTTCCTTAGCAAGGAAAATTCTTCAATGGGACTTAAGGAGTTTCTACAAAATCTGACTCAGTGCTGCGGCGATAGGCGCTGTGGGTAGCTGCAGCCACCAGCCAAGCCAGCATGGTAGCGCGCACAAACACTTTATAGACTGTCTGGTCTTTTTTTTTTAGACTCACGAGATGCCGCTGATAAAGTTTCTTTTTCTTTGTGGTGCCACTTTTTTGTGGGCTTGTGGATGCAGGTCGTTTGCTGGCTGCAGAAGCCTCCATAAGTATCCAGACCCGGTCCTAAACATTTTGGTGCCCTAGGCAAGATTTTAAGTGGCGCCCACTTGCATCCCAGTAAATTCCACTACTATTGAACATTAACAAGAAAGTTAAAAGCTTTGTCTTGAACATTCTTTTATACAAATAAAACAATTGCACATTAAAAATGCTTAGACAGAATAAAGGAAACAAATACAAAATAAAAACCCTATCAGTTGTATGAGATAGCCAGTCAGCCGGCTCTAGTGGAGCAACAGAAGGTCCACTTCATGCTTCTGCATCACTGCTGGGTTGTGCTGCTGAGGTGGGGGTGACAGGAGGATTTTCAAAGGTGGGACAGAGAAACCTCAGCAGCACATCTGAAGACAGAAAAGGAGTAGGTGACACCAGTCACATAATAAACAATGAACACATGATTTAAAGAATAAAATATACATTGTATAATATACTGTATAATATACAATGTACCTTTTCCAGTTTTATTGTCATTACAGTGAAAGAATTAGTAAACTGCAGTATAACATGGGTAAATGCTAAATTAGGGTCTAATGATGTGCACTTTAACACTGATGTTAAGTTTGACATGATAAACGCACTTTAGACAATATGAACTGTAAAACAACAAACAGCTAGTTTTAGGAAAGTAAGGGTTGTTATTATTATCATCATTTTTTTAATAGAAGGTTTTGTTATTCCGTTAAATCAATTATTGTCTTAAGACATAATACCAACTAGTTTTAAGCATAGATAGAACAGAAATTACATTTTTTTCTCTTCCCTCATTTCTGGTGCCCCCTGGATGTACAGCGCCCTTAGCATTCGCCTATTCTGCCTATGCCACGGGCCGGCCCTGCTTGGGGCTGACTCAAATTAATGGGTCATCAAGAGGCGGGAAGGGCTTTGACAACCATTTTACTTCAATCAGGTGTGTTGCAGCATGGAACATCTAGAACCCGCTGGACAGTGTGCCCAAGAGGTCTGGAGTTGGTGATCTCTGGATCTAATACGTAAACCAGCTGCCACATTAAACCCTGTCAACACAATGTTGGTACAGAGATTATGCATCTCCAGCAGCAGCTTTCCAAACCGACACTGTATGTTTAAGTCAAAACAAAAAAACATACTGCTTCTAAAGGTGCTGGCTCTGAACCAGTAGTGGAACTGCCCCAGTTGAAAGGGTGTACAATCAACTAGAGCTGACGCACCATAGTAAGCACCAGGGGTTGCCCATCTGGATCACTAGACAGTTGGGCAGAAAGACCTTGTAGTAGAAAGAAAAAAGACTTTAAGATCAGCTTGTATACCTTGACCGTAACTTACTTACTGGGAGAGGGTTTGCTCAGCTAAACAGTTCCATGTATCCCTGAGGTTAACTTAGTTTGGCTTCATCCTTACTTTCATTGATTTAATGAACTTGAAATGAAGAGAATTGTTTGTTAGTTTCTACGGGCCACTGGAACAGGTGGGTGAAGCGGAGTGAGATGTAACTCTACATGCTGGAGTGTTGCACTCAAGCTTTGCACACTAGTCACATGTCTGAATGTGCAGACATAAAATAATAAAATAAAAAGCATTTTCAATCAATGAAAAATTAAAAGACGAGTCTATGAATTTAAAAATTTCAAGTCAAGTTGAAATAACCATTGACATTGAGACATTGATGATAAAATATGCAATGAATAATAATATAGATATTAAGTGTGACAGAATGCCTTAATTTTCTTTAGTCTGAGCCAGTGTTACATTTTGTTCATGTGGGTTTGTCCCAGTCCTTTTCTCTCACGCTGCTGATCAGTTCAACACCCCAACATGTGACAACATTGGTTGAAATATATCAGAGGTACCATGTCACTATTGCATGCAGCACCTACTGTAAAAGCTCATTTTCATGCATCAAATATCATCCACATTTAAGTCATGGCTTCATGGCCCAGAGAGCTGCTTTAAACTTATTTGTGCCATCACTTATTCACTCTCACAGTCCTGTGTCCACCCACTTTTGCCATAAAATCAGATTTTAAATTATTTATATTGCTTGACATGCGGCCTTATCTGATAAGAGAACAAAATATGTGATCAAGTGCAACTTAATATAGAACTGATCTGTAGTAATATGCACTTTCATGTCACTGTTTACATTCATACTAAAAGTCTGACTTTAGCAACAGTATTGCAGTAATTCTTGTAAACATTGTGACATCATTATGTGTCAACCCCTGCCTCTTCTGCAGCTGCTACTATCTTGTCTGCGTGACAGAGAGGTGCTATGGAGGCAGAAATTAAACACAGCAGAGAGGGAGGGAAGCATTTGCAAGCTGTATTTGTTCAAAACTTTAAGCTAGCAACACCTTCCTGTCAAAGACAACAAGATCTCCTTTAAAAGCAATAAGACAGAACTTCACTGAAATTCTAAAATCTTTATTCTTTCTTTTAATAAAACAATAACAGCAGCATGTGGGAATACTGTTTGTCCTTTGGTCTCTTAACTTCATCTCTGTTGTTAGTTATTTATGTAAACAATCACTTATATCTGTTTTTGCTTTATAAAAAACAAGTTTATGAACATTTAAAAAGGGGAAAACTCAGTCTTATGGTTAAAAGTTCTTTTGCGACAGCTCAAGCAGTGTCAGAGCTGAACTCTTCTTCCAGGTCTCTCCTCACATAACCTTTTCGCAGTGTGGTTAGTTATCCACTTGAAGCCTTCTAGTGTTACGGGACTTTGGTAACCAAAACCCACTGCTATAAGATTATCAAATGATTAGTTACTTGTCAGTCCGCATGACTTGGCTTAAAAAGAGTTGGTGCAAGATGAGGCCACTATTACAAATTCTCCATAATCAAATTATCAGAATAATCCACTAAACAGCAAAGTCTTCTGATGTAAGAATATCTTCCCTGGTTTTAACTCACTTCATTTGTGCAGCTAACTTAATAACTACGCCTTGTGAGACGGGCTTTAGGCATGACTCAGATCAAAGAAAACAAACTGCAGGGGTTCATGTGTCCTTATTCTGCTTTCAGCTGCTCTGGAGCTTTGAGTTTACTGAGGTTTACCATGATAATTACCAGATGTGCTCCTGAAGTGGCTAATCTGTGTCACAAAATGTTGTGTGATGCTCCTGGAGTAGAGCTCATTTCTCTGTGACCTCTATGGTGGAAACCAGCTTTTGCTTTTCTACCTGGCACAGCTAATTGTGTCAGACAGAACTGATGAAATCTCACGGTCTTTTTACTTTTCTCATTACTGCAGCGGAGGAGAGAAGCCGGGCCGAGGCCAGCTATTATCAGCTGTCAGGGCTCCACGCTGATGTGCTCCTCCAGACTCCCTGACTGCATGATGTCATGCTGCAACGGGGGTGTGTTTGGGGCGGACTGCGCGGGGGCAGGGCTAACAATGATGGCTGAACCCTTGACCTTCTGGTCGTGACCTTCTAGCACAGAGTCACCAGCATGGAGGAGCCTCTTCACTGCAGAATCCTCATGTGGCGACTAGCTTGCTCTCTGCATTAGCATGGGCTAATGACCCCGGAGGTTGACCACAAGGTGAGAGGGCCGAGGGAACACCCTGAGCTAACACCTCCTTTTCTGCGTCCTCACATATCTCCATACAAAGCCCAATCAAATGCATTTACACACAAACACACACACAAAGAACGGACAATGAAAATCGGAAACAGGTGACTTGATGCACATTCATACATTCATTCAGTCAAAAATACAAGAATGGATGCATGCACACACAATCCCATCTAGGTTGGGTTACCTCTAACATAAACATCTACACCCATAGAAGACAACACACCCTCTTGGGGACACGCTCCTGTATCCTGTATCCCGAACCGGCCACTGATAAGTGTCCTGTGTGACTGGAAAACATGGGCCGAGATTGGGCTAATTTAGCACCTGGGAACCCCTTCGCACTCTTCCTCCACCCCTGTCTAACTCCCTCTTTGGGAACAAACCCACCCTTGTGCAGCTCCCAACAATGTCAGTGACACTCTACACTGCCCCATTGCCACTAATTGTTAGCTCACAATGCTTCCTGGTATTGTGTTCAACAATGCCCACTCTGAATAGAGAGTCTAACCTACTTGTATTGTCACTAATTGGTTTCTTGAGAGGAGTAGAAAATGAGGAGAGAAAGGGAGAGAGGAGATGTTGGTAATGGACTGCAGTTTCATTGGAGTCGCCAGTAAATAGAGTTCACAAAGGGCTTTGTGGGGTCGAGGGCCGAGGGTCGGAGGTGAAAAAGAAGAGGTGCACCTGCACTCTCCACTGGCCGACAATGAGCTTATTCAGCTGGTCTGCCCAGCGGGGCCATGGAGGACGGAGGCAGTGGCAGTCCTACAACCTGATACACATAAACCCACAGCTAACCAGTCAGGAGGAGGATTAAAAGACAGAATGAGATGGGGTGAAAAGGACTGTCCTGGTATGTCTTGAGAAGATGTAATTACTCATCGGATGGTTTAGCATATGAATCATGTCGGTCTTAATAAAACAAAAATGGCCGAGAAATGAAAAGGAGAAAAGAAAATAGAGAAAACGAAGAAAAGTGGAATTAAAATGAGAAGAATGGAAGCAAAGAAGAAATATCCTGATCCAAGTCTACAATAAAAATTATTCTTCACAACAGATCAAGACAAACCTTTAGCAGAATGTTAGGAGGGGTAAAAGTACGGGAGAAGCTGGAAGAAGTAATGATATGAAGCCACAGCATCACCTGCAAAAGATGTGGAGACAGCGTGATGACTTTAATTTGCAAAGCCTCCAGAAAGCATGAAAATAGGTGGGAAAAACAGAGGGAAGTGAGGAAAAGAAGATAAAAAGACAAGTTAAAGGTGAGAGAAAACTAAAAAGAACATGTTTGCTTTAGTCATGAAAATTCAGGTAAAACAAAGTATAATTAAACCTTCAATGTTTTCAAGTTTCTGAGACACTTCTTGGCAAAACCTGGTTCAAAACCCTGTTGTGCAAAGTCTGATACTCACGTTCAGCCCTTTGGTGGATACAGTAAAAATACAATAATTACAATGCACTAATATTACAGAATAGAATGATAGCTATGCAAAAATTGTTTTTGTCCATTTTTGTTGAAGAGTTTAACCAAAAGACAGATAAAAAATGAGATTTTTCTCCCTATTTTTTCTTGGATCAGACTTTAAAGGTTAAATTAAACTAAATCAAGCTTCTAATAGCACTAAGAACAATGGGGTCCTGCTCACTAAGAGCATGCAATGATGAGACATTGTATTCACGTGACATCATATCTGCCTCATTAGTAATGCATAGCATGAAGTGGTGGTCAGTCTAGCTCATCGTGTCCTTCATTGATGAAAGATGTTGTATGTTTGGGATGCTTTGGGCTGTTCTAATTATTCATATGATGAAACTGATCAAGGTTACTTCAGGGTTCCTGGTGAAGTGATAAACAAGGAGAGTGAGTTCCTGATTTTATGAAAAAACATAAAAAAGTGGCTTTTCCTTGGATCAAGAGGAGCTGGGTTAAAGCCAGTCTACAATGATCACTTGGTTAAAGCTTTGTTAGTCATTTAGTTGTTTAAGTCCTTCTGCTCTGTTGTGGGTGAATTAAAGCTCAAGTGGTAATAAAAGCTGTAACTGCTTCATTGTTCTTTTCTTCAAGACAATTACAAAGCAAAAAAGTTGAATAATTTGTAGCTACAAGAACAATAAAGAGCCAAGACCTGGAGGAAGATATTGAATACATTGTTTTAAATTGTACAGAAAGTCATTTCTGACAGAGCTACTCCTCACAGGGAGTGCTAAACATCAGAAACATTAACTAAGCCTGGTGTGGAGTAGGCTAGCTGCGTAGAGTGATCTCCATGGTAACTGATGTGTTACTGCGTTCATGAAAGCGCACTGAGGATAAATTCAGCCAGGATAACCATGAAATCTGAGCTTAATCTGTTAACTCATTTTCATGAAACATCCCTCTGGAAATACAAGTCTTGCAACTGAAAACAAGCAATGTGGTCTCAGTGGGAGCCCCAGACAGTGGAGCCCATCTTATGACAAACAGTAGTATTATTATTTCAGTTCTCCTATTCCCTGTAGTGCACTGTCTTTTGTTTTATCAAAACACCTTCACTCTCACACCCACATGTGCCTTATGAGTCTCATCCAGTTGATCCCAGACATACTGTTGTCATTGAATGCTCTGTCATGTTTTCATAACATGTTTCAAGAGATGTTGAGTACTACAGTTCTAAAAAAGGGGACAGACTTTAAGGAAGAGAGGGGTGGACTGAAGTGATGGATCACCCTTGGAATCGAGGTGGAAATTAGTGGAAGTTACAGCCGTTATGTTCTCCATTAGGTTCTCTGAAAAACCTCAGATTGTAACATGAGGGCATGATGTGTCATGTGCATTATGTCAGCTTAGATATTGTTGATGTAAAGTGGTCCAAGTTCCATCCACTTTACTTGTAAATTATTTATTATTTGATTTGAAAAAGGTTAATTTGTTGAGGCTTCTCAATATGCCATGTGGTGGCAGTATCTGAAACATGCGGGGGACAATTCCTGCTACGTGGGGGCTGCTCTCAGTTTAATTAGGGCTAATCGTTCTTCTTTGATCCGCTGTGAAAAAGAAAATTGCATTAGAGTTGATGCGCTTTGTGATACTTAATGAAATTAGGATTGGTAACCTATAACCATGGAATTCAACATGTTGAATCATCTCAGTTGGCCTCTATACTAAAAAGTGGTCTGTTCTTACTTGCTGTTGTTTAAAATGCAATGGAGGAAATAGATCCAGAATTCATTTCTTCATTTCTTTACCATCATATGATGTTTTTGTTTTATTTCTTTTTCTAAATAAACTCTACTTACCATTGCTTTCACACATTAAAATGACTTCTGCCAAGTCCATCTACAGTTTGAAGGCTGGCCTGAATGTGTTTAGTCCCTGAATGCCAGCCAAGATTCTTCCTCTTTGGGCCTGCAGAGTATATCCCGTCTTTCAAGTCATAAGACTCATGTCCAAGCACAGTCATGAGTCATTAAGTTTTATTTTCATTTTAGATTCTGAAGTCATCAAATTCATAACTTGAGTTAGATGCAGAAAGTTTTTGCCAGAGGCTAAAATACAAGCTGACAAATATTGCCACACCCCTGCATGTTTTGGCACCGTCCACTTTGCACCTTATAAGGACACAGTGTTTACAAAAGCCTGTTTCAGAGGCTTTGTTAGAAGAGAGAAGTGAACTATAGGTGAGCTTACTGGGCATTTTTCACTCAACATCTGAAACTCTGGGGATTAATAACACAGCAGAAAGTATCATGTAGTCATTCTGTGCTGGTTTATGTTGTTAACATCTTCTCTTCTCACCAGACACCTCTGCCTCTCATTTTCTCTGTTGTTTTCTTTGTCCATTTTTGGTATCTCCTCCTATTCCATGGCCTAGTTTTCTTGCTGAATGGAATCCGCTCTAACTTTTACAAATAACAGATAACTCATACTGTGTCGTTTTCCTACAAATTCCCACAGACACACCTATAAACGTGCATGCAGAGAAGGCAAACATACACCGAGACACTCACCCTGTGTCTGTTATACATTGCCATGAAGTCCCAAGGCCATGTTTTTGTTTCCGTTGTAAATGTAAGAGGGTAAATTCCGCCGCTGCTGACAGAGAGGTCCAGGCGCTGGAAACACTCCCAGAATGTAAAGCCTGCAGGACGGCATGGTTACACTAAGAGGTGTATGTGTTTCAGTGACTGTGATATATCTATATCTGCATGCAGGTTTATGTGTGTGCATGCATACATCATACATCTGCCAAATAAATGGCAACATTTCTGTACAGAAAAACGATGGAGGTTTCAGAAACATTAGTGTTATTCATGTGTCTATGTGCTAAGGAAGCATGCGCCTCCATGACGATACTTAAAGCCCATCCAAAATGAGATGTAAACAAGGCTGCTTTGTTTTTTTTAACATATTCCTTCCACAGGTTGGATCACTTGAAGCCTTGACATTCCAAACTGGTGACTTCAGATATTTTAATGTATCTTTGTATCACAGAAAAATATTTTTTAAATTGGAGCTAAGCTGATGCAGAACAAAGCCTGATAATGCATGACAGATCCAAGCAGCACTACAGTGGTACACCCTCAGTTTACTTATTATTGACACGCAACGTCTTGTGCTCATGTGAATGATTATGGTCCTCATGGTAACAAAGAAGGAAATTATATCAAATACGTATGAGGATGGTAGATCAAAAATAGCATTTAAGCAGTCATTTGTAAGGGTGTGTTGCTCCAAGTACAGATGAGATTTCTGCAGATATGAGATGTGAGGACCAAAGCTGGTTTGCATCAGAGGCAACATGGGAAGCTTTGCAGCCCTTCAAGCTTTAGGTGGACTTAAACTGCAGAGCAGTGACACGTCATCTTCTGAGCTGTGTAAAGAACTATATCAACTAACATACTTAAAGTGACAGGTTTGGCAAAAGCCTCCTGTGGTAAGCTGCCCAGTAGTAACCCAGAGGGAAGCGGGGCTCAGGGTGGCAGTAAATTATAACCTCACTTGGGACTCCAGAAAGCCTACACCTAATGTGGAGCATTTTGGAGAATAGATATGGAAATCTGAAAGCAAAAATGGTTCCTCCCTCAGATATGTTGAACCGCTGATCTAATGCTGTTTTGGAGCAGAAGGTTTTTTCAACACTTTGTCTGCACAGGGCAACAGAACCACAAGAGGGGGCTAACACAGACACACTGATGGTGACGCATTATACCTGCTGTTGATAAACCCCTGTAGAGAATCAGCATAGTAAAACCACCTTTCTAAAGTAGGCCTACCAGTATGGAAATTCCTCAATGTCTGAGTAGATAGTCCAGAAAGCTAGCTTTAAGTTTTCCTTCAAGTTTTCCTCTGATGGGATGTGCATGTGCTCTCCATATACAATAACAAATTCCACCTGCTTGCAGTGTGGTCATCAAAGAATCATTTGTTCATTCCAGGAATGTTTCAGAAAAACCACCACACCACACCAGGGTATGTTTTTATAAAAGTTTTCTTTATTTTTTGTCTGAAAATGTAATCTGATTTGATCAGATTAGAATCTATGGCAAGATTTTGTGAGTGTGACACAGTCTCTGTTTCCATCAAACAAGGCTAAAAACCAGTACTGAACACTGGAGATCGTTAGGCCCTTGGGCATTCCTGCATTAAAACAGATAATGTCGTGAAGATCAATGTATGGGCTCATTAACACATTTATAAAGTCACTGCAACTGAAAACAGTTCAGGTCTGTATCTACAATCAGGAATCTCTCTTATGCAAAGATAAAAATATACCAGTGAGTTCTAAAAACAGCCAGTTTTGGTGGACCGTGTTACTGCTATATAGCTCAGAAGCCAGCATGGGTTGTATAGGGTAAATTAGTGCACAAGGCAGGAGTTACTTGCTGTGAGATAACTATTAACCTGAATTACTTTTACTTGCTGTGTGACGTTTGATACCATCAAGATGGAAAAAAATTTCAAAGGACCATGTTTGACCACATAATGTATGTAGTACTTCAGACTTTTCACCTTTCCACTAAAAATATTTGCAGCAATGTAAAACACAAAATGTTTTCAGTGAACCTGAAACTGTCTGACATTCTTTTGGATTTCTTTATGAAGTTTATATATTTAAAGGAAAATAAAAGACCAATAGAAAACACCACCTAATTCCACCTCAAAACATTTTCAGCTGAGGTTTGCAGACATAAAAGGATGCCAATTTGGTTTCCAAAGAGTAAAAGGGGGAGATTTTGAAAAAAAAAATCTTGATCACTTATTTGATTCATAAGTAGTAGTAGTAGTAGTAGTAGTAGTATAAGTTCATAAGTAACATTACTGAATAAGTTATTAGTGGACAGCTTAGCTCTAGACTTTCACAGATGAGCTACTAGATACTAAATTTCCTATATTTCAGAGATATTGTGAAAAAGAAATATTGGTTAACTGCTGGGAATAGAAACGGTGATAGATGCAAGAGAGAGCAGAAAAAAAGATGGAAAAGAGGCTGGATTGGTGATAGTTGTCCAGGGAGCAATAACTGAGGGGGATGTCATAAGGTTGCAAGTAAAACTGTCCATGAGTTAGTGAAAAAGTGAAGGAGTGGAAAAGATAGAGTGAGAAAGAGAAAGGTGTTGAGGCTTTTTAAATAGCCTACGTGGAACACCAAATCCCCTCAGCAGCACAAATCAGCTGACTAACTGCCACTTGCCAAGGAGTGGGTGAGGGTGGGGGTGGGGGAGCAGGGCTTATAACTCTCCCTACTGACACATTCACCATGCCGAGACTAGAGAGAGCTTTATCCATGTTGGCCCAGGAGAACTCTATCCTGTCTAAACATAGACCTCCTGGTGCACTGAGGCAAGGCGGAGACTGGCATGGGCGGGAAGAATGAGAGGGGAAGAGCAAGAACAAGGAGAGATGTCAGCCATCTTTCTGTCAATATTCTCACGCTCACATTTGTTTTCTTATCCAACTTTTATTGTGCCAGACAAATATTTTGGATGGCAGATATCACAGGCAACTATGTAGTTATTTTAGCTGCAGAAACAATGTTTTGTCTCAAAATATCATGCAAGCACAACAAAAATTTGATATCAGGATTTTGTGATACTTTACAGTCATTTTAGAAATATACTGGAGCCCTAAAATGTTATGGAGCTGCTCCACAAAGGTGGCTTGTGCAAATATTTACTTCAGTGCAGGAAAAATACATTAATGGCGCAAAAATATGTCTGGTGAGACACTGAAAACCATTTGATGGTTGAGTTTTGGGTCTTTGCTTAAGTATAGATAAGGATCTGGTTATTCCACTGGTTTTCTTCCCTGTATTACTTGATTATAATTGTGTTATTGTATAATGCAAAAGTTAGCAGCATTTGTTACAGATGTATTCTAGGAATTTTTAAACCAGACCCATTATGAATTATTTCTACATCAAATCATGCTGATTTAAACATTAGGCTTTCCTTTAGTAGGCCTAGTTACAAATGAGACTCTGCAACCTCTAAAGCCCATTATTACTGAATAACAGCACACACAAGCTCACATTTGCACACACAGTAAACTGAACTCTCTTCCTTGATCTAAATGTTTGAACAGAAATAGCATTCCTAAATTCCTAATCTCATTCCAGGATGGGCGACCAGTACCAGGTCGACCAATCCCAACTATTTTCTGCCTGAGAACCATGGTGTCAGATATGGAGGTTCTGATATTCATCCCTGCTACATGGCGAATGGTTCCAATGAGAGTTAAAGATTGTGGCCTGACAAAGCAAATACAACCACCTACCAATGTGGTTTTACCAGTATTTGAATGAATCTGCCCATCACAACCTCTTACTCTCTCGCTGCACCTGCAAATTCTGTCCTTTAAGGTTAGGAACAGAATCGGACACAAGGGACAGGCCTTCTGAAATCCATCATTCACTAAAAACATATCCCACTTACAGATGGCAATGTGAAAAATGGAAAGAGGAGTATTACATTTAGTGTTCCACATATGGGGGTGTCAGAAGTGGAAAATAAAGGACTGAAGGCAAACTTTTTTTTTTTACTCTCTCTCCATCTCTCCTGAAGTCCATCCAGTTTCCTGCTTTCCCAGAATAATGCAGTTTATGAGGCAGACAGAGGGCCATGCTTTAACCCCTATGCTCGCTGCTGCCATCACCCTCCTCCACTCTCTCACTAAGTTCATGGCTTTGTGCATGGGGAGCCACTGAGCATGTCTGGAACTGTCTACTGCACATAAAGAAGCATAGAGAGCCACTGTAGACCTTCTAAATCTCTTTGTGCGGTGTTGAGTCCTCCCACAATTACCTCACCCTTTCCTTCATTTCATTTACACCTAATTTAACTTTTTGTGAAGGGTGACCAAAAACCGTCATCCTTTCCTTGAAAGATAAGAGATGAGAAATGCTCTAACAAGCTCTATTTTGCTTTACTCAGACCTATCACCACACTTTTTACCCTGCCATCACTCTACTTTCACCATTTTCTCAAGTTTTTTCCTCCCCCTCCTTCATGCTCTTCTTCTTCATTGGATGACTAACATCTTGGAGAACAAGGATGGAAAAAATGCCTAACAGTTCATAATGAATATCAGAGGAGGGGTGTGTCACATGTTTGTGAATCATATCCGTTGTTATCTCAAATGCCTTGCTAGCTGTAACACTAGTTCCATACAGGATGAAGAAAAATTGAAGGATAGGCTGAGCTTTGGCCAAAACTTTTGCTTCCAGTAAAACTGAGCTGTTGATGATTCAGCTTGATGAAACTGATTCTGCTTGGAGGCAAATTGGATAATCAATTTTATCTGGACTAATCTAAACCATGCTTAGATTTACATCCCTAAGGACTAATTGTGATTTATGCATTTAAGCCATTTCATTGCCACACTTTTTCATTATTATCACAATCACTCTGGTGATGAATTATTTTGCTACTGTCTTCTAGAGTTAGGAATTTTCTCACCATTTGTTTGAATTGATTTTTTTCTTTACTGTGCAATGATAGTTCTGCATGTGGATTGTGTCAGGGTGTAACTCCATACTTGACTGTTTTTTATTCTTCAATTGTTTCAAAATTTACCATCCATCATTTCCAGAATTTTCCACACCTGGGCCAGCTTGCATATGAAGATTCACTGCAGCAGGTATGTATTTACGATAAAAGATTTTTTTAAAAGGACATTTGAAGGTTGTTAAAGACAACTTTTTGATGGCAGAAGAATCTGCCATCAAATATTCAGAGAAAGTTGGAGGTATCTGGAGAATGGATCTTGTCCTTAAGGGAGGACGACTAACAGGCAGAGTTCAGTCACCAGAGATAAAGAGGTAAAGGTGAGAGAGTTCAATCTACCAACAAGCCCCCACCTCAACCAAACATTGAGCTACAGAACAGGTTTGCTCCACTGCTGCAGGATTCTGGATCCACACCTGGCAGCCAGGATGAAATCGCCTCCGACACCAGAGGGAAAAACAAGTCAGAAAGAAGGAGGGCTGGCCCTCAGAATCTGATTGTTGGTGACCTTGGTGTGAAAGACGTGAGGGATTTCTGTGGGAAACGTACGAAGATTTAATTAGTTATCGGAGCAAGTCATCATGATATCGGACTTAACGGAATGACATCATCATTTCTTAATATCGGGCCGATAGTTAACCCTATCGGTTAACCCTAACTTATCAAATCTTGTGTTCATTGTTCATCAGCCTGCTCATAACAAAAACTGGACAAATAATGCTCTTAGCACACTGATGCTGTACTTTCCAAAGGAGATGGTGTCAGGATCACACAGATTTTGGCTGCAAACCCGACTGTGGAGAATGTGATTCTACATATCGGTGCACACGA
>JAVQJG010210664.1:0-22426 GCA_036024015.1 Craterocephalus amniculus
ACCTGGCTACGACCCCCTGCCTGTCTCCGGCCTTTCTGCAGCTCAATCCCCAGTAAATAAACGTCATTACAAACTGTTCCTGTGTACTGCAATTGGGTCCAAACACCACCCGTTTCAGAAGGAAGAAAAACTGATATGATTATAAATAAATTTTGTTGTGCTCCATTTAAGCTTTTTTTCAATATGTTAGTGCCTTTACATTCAACCAAATTCTATGTGATGATGGGGATTGTCTGTTCAAGTCATTAGACTCTGGAAAACACTTTTTTCCACCACTGTTAAACTATTCTAAATGTTCAGGGGTCAGAAACCTGAAACTGTTTAAAAATGTTTACAGTATGCATCACTTAAGTGAGTACTGTTAGCAAGGAATGAGGATTAGAATATTTAAGGAAATAAAAGACGATCCTTGAGACCCTCATTGATATGTAGTTATAGAACAACCACTAACTAAGGTTATAATTTCCTTACTGTACCTTTTTAGTCATAACTGCTTCGCTCAGAATTAAAAACTCTGATCAGTTCCCGCCACACAAGCAGCTCCGAAGTTTACTGAATCCCTTTTTTATTCTAATTCTGATACGGTTTCTAGAAAATATCACATGAAGGGGTAATTGTGAGCCCCAGAAGCATTAATTAAGGTGATATTGCTTATTACAATGGAAAAGTGAGCTGCACTGAGCATGCACCAGGTCGTCCTAACCATTCTGCTCGGAGGGGTACTGTTTTAGAGTCAGAACACAGCTTGTGTTGCATTTCAGATCTCACACATGAGCACTGTCTGGATGAGATCTTAAGCTGGATTCTTGTTAATTAAAAGGGGATGGATTATTATCACTCATTCTAAATCTGACACCTGAATGACCTGAGAACATTTATTTTTCTCATGGCACTGTTAAATACAAATTATAATAATTCAGCAATGACTGTAAAGGGGCAGCAAGGAGTTTATTCTCTGTCACTGAATGCTTCCTCCCCTATTGAATATTCTCTTGGTTGATGCTGGAATTTCTGAATGAAGCCCTTTTATGTATTTGTTGACCAGTAGGCAGGATATAGGTTTTGTGGGTATTCATATACTTTATATAAAATGCTCATTAATCTGCAAAGTCTCCAGCTTACAGAGATTTGTTTCTTACATAGATGCAAACTCATGAGGAGTCCACAGATTCAAGGAAGCCAGAATGCTAAAGACAGAAGTACATATATGTAAATGCATGCAGAAAATACTTACACCTAACATGATCCGACTGACTTGAATAAGGTGACTTTTTTAGATTTTGGAGAGTTCCTCCAAAATATTTAACACCATGGTAGTTTGAATTATGTCCATTTGTGGTAAGAGAATGTAATTGATCAAATGTAATCAGAAGTAAACAGGAAAAACATCTGGAATAGAGGCACATATGAGATGTTGCTTCTCTCTCACATGTGTTTTTCAAATGGTAAACATGGAATGAATATGTTGAGCAAACCCCCGCCAAAATGAAAGAAAAAGTTATTATTATTCTTATTAGTAGTAGTTGTAGTAGCAGTAGTAGTATTAGGAGGAGTTAGGTATGTTTAATTTATTGTTCCCTAGTAAATGTGAGTGGCTGTTGTCTCTCTGTGTTGGCCCTGCAATGCACTGATGATCTGTATCTGCCTGTCATTGGGTGACTGTTGGGATTGGCTCCTATTATTGGTATTATTATTATCATATTTGATTTATTGTTATTAATAGTAGTAGTATCATTCTTATCAAAAGCAAAAGTACTCTGGACAGCTTGCAACATTTTCAAGATTCAAGGAGTTTTTATTATCCCCATGGGGTAATTTGCTTTGCAACAAGCAGTAAAAACAACAATCGGTGCACAATTACACCAATGAACAACAATGGACATCTAACAGGACAATAATTAACAAGTAAAAAACAGAAAATAGGGCTACTTGTTCAGCAGAACAAAGATTTAATGATTTTGTGTTTGAAGCTGATAATGTATAAACTTAGTGCAAAAAGTATGGACCTTTGTGTTTGCTTTCCCATTTCATTTTTAATCCCAATGATGTTGTATCATATTTTGTTGGAAAGCCTGATTAGTCACCTTTACATGAGGTATCATTTTTGAAGATTGTGCTTCTGTAGAATGAAAAACACCACTAAATGTGCAGGTAGTGGCCCCCAAAAATGTGCCACAATCTCCTGGAAATATTCCCCTGTGGGTGGGTGTTCACTGTTGAGATTTAACTGCTGCCAGGTGTGTGGCAATCACCGATGTACGACTGACAGACAGATACCTCAGATTCTGGAGCCAGTGGTGATCCCAAACCTCCAGAATCCAGGACCTGACACCATCCTCTGTGATGACAATACTCTCCTTTACAGAGCCAGGGTCATCACAGAGTACCTCCAGAATTTGGGGGAAGAGAGTGGAAGGACCTGCAATGAATCCAGACCTTTTTCCAGTTCAACACTTGTACTGTAAGATCAGCATGGCTGTGTTTCATGAGCTAGACTAGGGGTCTGCAAACTTTACAAACCAAAGAGCCAATTCTGCCCTCAGTACAGGTGAATAAAACTTGTTTAGAGCCGCATATGTTACATTTGAAAAAAGAAAATTTAAATATTTGTCTAGGAAATTTGTCTTTTTTGAAGAACCACAATCTTGTTTTTTAAGTTTAGGTTTTAAAATTTAAAAAAAGATTTGCCAAGAGAAGGTTTTCCTGTATATGATAGATGTTTGTGGATAATGTTTTTTGTCTTAAAAAGTCTATAGTTTCCAAACTAATGACAAGAAAAATAGATCTAAAAGAATATTGCTGGTATATTTAGAGTCATGTTGTTGAAAGGCAGTTATTAAATTAAAAACTCTAGATTTAAAATTGTTAGTTAGTTCTTTTCATTTTAAGCCTGTTATTATAAGAGCCATTGTGCAAGGTCCAAAGAGACGCTTGTGGGTCCGGAGCAGCAGGTTGCAGACCCCTGAGCTAGACCGATGGACACAACCACAGTGGTTGACCTTCATCCAATCCTGGTTGAGTAGTGGGATGCCAACCCCCAGCAAAATGTGACCGTGCAGCAAAATGTACTCACCTGTTTAAAAGTTGATGTTAGTGATGATGTTATAACTGCAATAAAACTCTTTCTAAGAAATCAGAAGTAATCTGGCTTCTATTAAGACCAGAAGCTGCATTTCATACAAATATTTGAAATATTTGGACAATGGTAGAAACCTATGGCTGTTTTTGTCCTTTGGATGACCTCCAGCAAAACCTGGACTTACCAAATCATTTCTGACCACATTGTCTTCCTTTACCCTAAAATATGTCATTTTATCTGTTCTTGAGTCAGGAGTGTGTTCACGTTATGCAACAAAAGAAATGCATGCATCTGGCACCCCTGTGAGGTCTTTCCTACATCCTAACGTCTGCCTTCATGGGAAGAAAAAACTAAATAAGTTGCAGTCCAGACCGACGGTGGAATTCCCCCTGCGAGTGTGAGGCTAAATTATAATTAATCACAGGCTGAACCCGTCAGTGCAGCTCGTTTCTCAACACCAAGCTCAGGAAACATCCCCAAAGCCTGCAAGTGTGTACATGGAGTTTATGGCCGCATATGTATTTGTTATAGACAGTCTCATCATGACAGAGAAGAGAGAAACCCAATTAAAAAAACAACCAACACGTCACATTATGAGTCAGCCTTGACTCGTCATTGCCCCTTTGGACCACATCTTCCTTTCCTCTTCACTTTCAGTCCTTCTTCTTCTTCTCTTCAACCTCTTGTCATGTACATGAATATAACATCTTAACCATTTATAGTGGTGACTGGCTCAACAGGTTGGAGTGTGTCCATGTGTGTGAATGCAGCTAGGGTTGTGATAATAGGAGGGACATGGTCATGTGAGAAAATCATTGATGTCTTCCATATATGTGTGACTTGAATCTGTATCAATCAATAACTTATTCAGCCGCTGTTAATATGACAAATATTCCCATTTTGGCAGTAACCTTCAAATCTTTTTGTTGTTGCTAGATTTGAATAATGGTTCATGTGAGGTGCCTTTTAATTCCAAATAACATAAGACAACAAACATTAACTGTAACAGTTATTTAAAAAAAACTAATCATATGAATGGCTTAGCCTCAATAAACATCTGCAGCCTCTGAAAGTTTTTTGAAGCTGTGAGCCATTGGTTACATAAGTCCTTGAGCCTATTATTCCAAATATGAACCTGTCTTTCTGTTGTTATGTCTGCCCATCTACCTACCAGCTGTTGTATCTGTCCGCTGGCCTTCCTGTCTGTCTGTCGGTTTTGATTTGTGTCATTCCTCTTGGCCACCAAGTTCGTCTGAGCCATTCCCAAACGGTCGGCTCATTCCCCACCCCCCTTTCACACCGCTTCATCCATCTGACACCCAGCGGCTCCTGCAGGCCTCTGCTGTGGTGCAGAAAGACCATTCAGTGCTCCCATAATTACACACAAAGACAGAAAGAAAGTGCTTATTGCTTCTGTGCAGCTCCTTTGCAGATACAGGCTGCAGCCACACATGAAAGAAATAAAACTAAAATCCCATAGACTATATCTTTGTAGGCAACCTCGTGAAAACGTTCAAAGTCATTGCAAACTTTAAAGACACCATTCAGAACACTGCCTTTGATATCACACTAGCCATAATGGCTAAAACACATCTGTGTTACATTTTCCATGATTTTGTTTAAACTTGTATATGCCATTATTTCAGATTTACCAGCAGCGAAAGGGATGTGAACCTTGAGTGAGAGAGAGACAAAGCCTCACAAGGGATTTAGGTAAAGACGTTCTACATTAAAAACCTCAAGAGGCTCCATTGGTGTGTTTTCTTGTTGTAAGCACACATAAGAGTAAGACATAAGACGCATGAAAACCATAGTGGGTTAGGGCATAACAGATCACTTGAATCAGAAATAATGTTCCAGCTCTAAACCTGAGTGTCTGCATATGCTTAAATGGTCACTTTTAAACTGGGCTTTATTGTTTAGTATGGAATTGTCTTACATTAAAGTTTTAGGGGGAGTAGCTACCTACACTATGCAGTCTAATAACACAGAGACCTCTGCTCACAGTAAAACCCCTGAACAATAAAAATGGCTTAACCGCTCCTCCTTTGTCCATTTTTATTTCCAGCAGCAAAATCACAGTCCACATCTGGCATGTAAAAGACAGCCCACCTGCATGTTGTTGCAATGCAGGCTGATAAAATCAGCAGAAACACAGATTAATCACAATAGTTGCTTCATACTGAGTAAGGTAGCTTTTAAAAAGGTGTATGCATGCCCCTAACATTTGCAGTCATATTTTTGTGTTAATAAAAGTCTTTATGCACAAAACAAAACTCTGCTGTTATAAACACTAGTCAGAGAAATTGTGTGGATCAGGATTGTTTTCATGTGAGTATGAATCTAAAAGCTGTGAGTGCAAAGTTTTGTGAATACAACTCCAATTTCTACAACTACAAAGTCCTCTGTGTGGACACAAATTAAAGTTTGTGGGTAGAAAAGTGTTGAGATGATGTCGGGGGGACTATGTGATCCGGTGACCATACAAAACACGACATGCTCCAAATTCAAAGATGGCTGACGAGATTGTACTGGGTGGAGCTACCAGCTTAAGAGAAGCATTAGGTGAGATCGATAAAGTGTGTATAAAGTGTTCAGCTTCAGAGTAATAATGAAGGTTGAATAAATTACTTGTAACTTGCAATAGGGAGGATTGACGTCTATGTCTTCCACCCATCGGTGTCCCAGCTCACCGTGACACAAACGTGTCCCGCAACCTCTAACATCTTTATGGCAGAAAAGGCTACATAAATATACATATTGTGACATAATAAATAAGGTTTTCCACCAGGACATGGATTTATTTATTCTCAGCTTCTCACTTATAAAAGTTTAATATCTGGCTACAAGCTAACCGTGGGGCATGAGAGAAATGTAAATCTTTCAAGGCGCTTCCATCAGCTGCAGCGGGATTGTTTGTGCTTTTATGCCAATCGCAGCAGTTAAACCAGGAAGTCTGTTTCAGCCACAATGGCTCAAAATCATTTAACGCTAATGTTACCGCTGTGAAACACAGAGACGTTTTCTATCATAACATTTTATTGTTCAGATTAACTTCTTTCTTGTTCTCTCCTCATTCCCACTGATGCTCATTCAATCTCCACAGTTAGCCGTGCACTCTGTGTAACCCCAGCTGATTGTGGCTGGCACCAGTTTAGATGTGTTTTTACAAACAGTCACGGCTGTTCCTGCAGTACAACCTGAAGGTTTTTCAAGTCACAGTGCAGCTAAAACATTGGAGAGACAGGTGAATCTAAAACACTGGAAATAGGTGATCAATCAGAAAAAAGCACCTGTGTAAGCTTCGAGTAAAATAAAATGAAAGCACTATCACTGTTCCTGGTGAACTGTTTCCTTCCTCCTGTAGTGGAAATAAAAAGGTCAAGGAAAGATCCCCCTAAAAGATACTTGTTCCTTTAAAGCTTATGATGGTTAAAAAATTTTCAGCCTTTCCTAATCCTGTGCCTTTGCATGATACCATCTTCCATGCTTACGCAGCTGTTTTTAATAAACTCCATGCTACAGTGTGTCGCATCCTCATTGTGACTCATCATTGGGTGTGTGAGGTTCAGGGCCAGAACTTTTTGGCGAATTTGTTGCACCTCAGAGGTGACAGCAGGGTAGAATCAGTGCCTGTAAGAAAGAGTGGACACAGTGGAACATGCTGGACTAAACGCTTATGTTGTTGTGTCTGTTTTGGCAATATTAGCTTGATTTGATGACACACATTTAAGTAAAACTATAGTTCGATATCAACTTGTCCATTCAAGTGGATGACCTTTGAATTTTTTATAATGGATTTTTTTTCCTTTGAAATTTTCATCTTCCAATTTTGACTTCTGAAATTTAAAACACTGAAAAAATAGTAGCAAAAATATGATGTAGCAAAATATAAGAGTTTAATTTAGATGAAAAAATTCACACACGTTGATTTGCTGTATGAAATTACACTGTATAAAGTTCAGAAGCTTCAAAAGTTCAAAGTCTGATGGAACAGATTTACTTCCATACAATCTGGCGATGCTTTAGTGACCATGAGCTGATGTGTAGTTTTAATACGTAGCTTGTTCATGTGAACAAAGAGAAAACACCAGCACAATGAGAAGTTGTTTTTATTGGCATCACAGTGCTGTTTTGTGAAAATGGCTGAAGTCTGAGGTGATTGCATCTTTCCTGATCCCATGTTGTGGCATTAGTGGTTCTAGACTGGCCAAGATATGCTGCTTGGTGACCTGCTGCTCAAATGTTGGGTCCTTGGCTAATGGAGAGTGAAATTTTGGCTCCGGATCCCACCAGCACCAGACCTCCCTCAGTCAGAAAGAAACATATTATTTTATTATCTGACTCTTTTATCTCTGTACCTTTAAGAAGAAGATTAAGAAAGGGGAGGGTTGAGAGAAGCTCAGGAAAGAGGCAGTGAGAGTAGGGGGTGATGTTCTCATGTGTTTTCTTCCTGTAGGAAGTGGCACAGACCCACCGCAGCAGAAACACACACATGCATGTGCATGAACACACAACTACCTGAAAGTTGATGCACACTTTTACTTGGGTACAATTCTTTCGTAGAAGGGGAAGAAAGAGTCATTTTGACAGCTGAGGAAATGGAAAAGAAAAAACATGCAAAGACAGAAAGTAAGACTCCGAGAGCAGCACTGGGGGCTGCAGAGAGTCGGATGAAAAGTTAGCTCAACAGAGCAAGTCGAGGTGGCTGGAAATGAGGGAAAAGGAGGATTTTCAGAACAATTTTTTTGCAGTGAGCAAAGCAAAAGTTGGATTTATTGCTTCCACCAAGGAAGTTCTGGTACATCCCACTGATATAATCCAAGCAACAATGTCACCACTGGCACTTATTCCTTTTCATTGCCGGTTGATAACTGAGGAAGAATTCCTCTGAATGTTTCCAGTGTGGCTTCCTGCTTAGTTTTAGATGGAAACCACTAACAACCAGGCCCAACCCAACAGAGCCACACTGAAATATGTGGTTACATCCTGGCCTGCTCACTCTCTCCTTCCATCATCCATTATCCGCCATACTCCACCCTGCCATCTCCTGCTTCCACACCACCACAATGTATCGACTTCACCTTCCTGAAACGGACAGTCAGGCTGCTGCGTGCTGAGGATGACGACAGGCCACAGGCGGCGCGGCAGCTCGCTGTTTGTGTAACGTGCTTTGTGGTGCCCCGACTCCCTAAGCTAGCCTGGGCATGGCTAAAAGCGTTGTTTCCGTCTGATGAGGACCGGCGCAGCAGTGGCAGAGAAACACGCGCCGACTGCAACTGGCTGGCAGGCGAGGATATTGCATCATTAGCGTGAAAGCAGCCACCAAGCCAAAAACATGCCTCAGTGTAACTCGCAAAATAAGGCTGTGCCAAGTCACTCTTCCTCCTCCTCCTCATCTACCGTCCCCACTCTCCTCGCTCCACAGTCACACGCCCACCACGTCCCAGCCCCCACTCTGACACATTTGTTAATTCCCAGCTCCAAAACATGCTCATGAGCACGCTTGCCAGCATGCGTGCCCACACTAGCGTGTGCGTACATTGTGCATCACAGTTTGCCTCTGCTGCATGTCTCCCACACACTCCTGCCAGCCAGCACACAGCCCTGTGACCTCCTGCTGCCCCGAGGGGCTTTGTGTGTGCATATCTGTATGTTAGTGCGCTTATATGTGTGTGTGTGTGTGTAGGGGGGGATGGATGTGGTTTAAGCAGACGGGTAATGGGGGTTGTCACACCAGGGAGTCAGGGATAGGCGGTTATCTGCTCCTCCGAGTCCTACAAGAGCGAACTGGTGCCATTATGAGCATCATTCACATCATTCACTCTCATTGCTTCGCATTATGAGCCTTCAGTGGTGAAAATAACAGAAAACCAACGTTAAATGCTACACTTTATTTCAAAGTCATCACTGTGCGTTGCCTCCGAGTGCTTTCGGTGATTTGGATTTTTCCCAGATATGAACTTTTTATCTTTTGGCGGCACCTGAAAGTAAAGCATCACCAAACTTTTACAGTACAATGAAAGTATAAGTGGTTTATATATTTAAAGGGGGAAAACTCCAGTGACGCGCTGATGGGCTAACATGTAGTTATATGCATTCGTACAGCCGCCCATCCTGACTAAACTGTGAGTGATGCAGAGACAGGGTCACCACGGGGACAGAGGCTGACATGATGGCTGGAGATGTGTGTCATGCGAGCGGCGTAGAGGCTGCAGCGCTGGGCGGCAGACCGGATTGTGATTCTGTGAGTGCGTAGAGAAGGGGTGGGGGTGAAGCCGACATGAATAATACCACACAGAAAGTAAACAGCCACTCTTTAAAACCTACACCAGCTGACTAAGAAATACATACAGTGGGAGGGAGAGGGAAGAGACAGAAACAAAGACAGATGAGAATGTCAGAAGACACCACTGTATGGAGTTTTATGAATTTTATTTTAGCTCCTGATATAGCCACAGTGGGATGATGAATTTAGAGACGCCTATGTTGTCAGGCGAGTAGGATGAGAAAATTTTTTGGGTTGTCTTCACTTCCCTCTTTGTCTTTATTCTTCCACTTAAACGCTTGGATACAGTAAGCCCAGGGGAGCCCGTCTCCTGCATGAACCCAGCTCCTGCTTCAAGCTACACTGTGAAAATCCTGAAGTGTCAAAGGAGGCAGCGGGGATGACTCAGAGAAGCTTCTGTCTCAGTTTGCACCACAGTGAAAAGTGAAATAAAAAATGGGCCAACACCGGGGGGATGCCTAGGGATGCCACCACGAGCCGCACGCTGAGGCGGAGGCTCTGCAAGATGCTCACCGGGGCTTTTCGGGTTACATGACAAAAGCATCCCGGTGAGTTTGTTTATCTGTGAATTCGCATGTGTTTCAGGATTGAAGCACAACTTCCTTTGCCTCTTTCTCGCCCCTCAAATTCACTTCCAGTGACTCAACCCTAAAAAAATGAGGCGTTGAAGAATGATTTTGTGATTTCTCTTGATGTTTTTCTACGTATTTGTTTGCTCACATTGCATTAAAAAGGGGGGTGCAAACATTACAAAAAGATTCAGTTGATGTGACCTACATATCCATGTGGCTTCTTATTAGCATGTACACATAGTTCACATCTACACACATGGGTACACGCAAACACGGGGCAGACAATGCTGACCCGTGTCACAGAAACAGCCGAGAAGAAGGCTATTTACATTATTTGAATTGTGTTCTTTGTTTGCCTTTAACCGTCTCATTGCCAGAGCAGATGGCACGCTGCTCGTACAGGGTTAGTGACAGAGAGTGTGTGTGTGTGACCCTGCGGCAAATTATTTACATGCTGCAGGTTGCATGATCTGCAATTTACATGATGAAGCTGGAACTCCAGTGACTTTTATCATTCTGCACTAAAGTTTGACATCAGTTAAGCGTTTGGCTGCACAGAACAGAAGGCAAGTAAGAGGTGAGTGGGCAATTTTATTCTAATATACATGTGCTATTTATAAATAGCGGCGCTGATGATGTTATGACTAAAGAGGATATACAGTGTAATTTCGGTCTTGTCCCTGGAAACTTCAGTGTTGTATTTACTCATTGCTTCAACAAGATGAATTTTAAAAACGATTTGTTTTGGTTTTGGTTGAGAAGAATGTCAGAGCTTTGACCTCAAAAATCATTTTACAGTGTTGACCACATGTTTGAAATCACCCTTTTTTTGCTCGGGGAAAGAGTCGTATCCCTTCAACAACAGACCCGCTTTGATGCAAGCCTGGAAGAAACCTCCAAATGAAATACATTATTTTAAGAGTCATGCTAAATGTCTCCCAAAAAAATATGCACAACTTGTGTCTGTCAGTCACATGTATGAAACTGGTCTGCACTGAGAGAGTTATGTGGTCATCTGGATTTTTACCGTAAGGGTTGATGTGTGTTTGCACCTCCAGTTCAAAACTGACCCAGTGTGATGGCTGAATGTTGTCATTTTAAAGATTACAAAGTGCCTAAAACACCGAATGCCAATGAAACACCGGTGAAATGCCCAGACATTGTCTGCTCAGAAAAACTTGGTAAGCAAAGCTCTTACTTTCACTCCAAGCTGATCTTTGTTCACTTTTTTTTAATTCCATCATGGGGCATGCATCTTTGTCCACTTTGACATCTGTAAGCACCAATAACGGCACTGGCACCAAAGATTGTTTCTTATATCTCTTATAAAGCCCAACAGTGGCTGTAAAACCCTCAGATGTATGTATGTATTTCCAAAATCTTAACATGGAGACCCCATAGGAGTAACCCTTCCATGTAGTCGGGAACTACAGTAAGTACTGGCTCATTTATGCTCAAAATTAAAGAAGCATTAAGTACTTTCCAACCGTAAAACTATGTTCCTGACTTGTTTGATGGCACGGTGACATTATTATGCACATTTCTGGAGCCATTGCTGTTCAGCAGCGTCCAGAGGCTGGGAAACCGCAATTCACTTCTTCCAATTCTTGGAAGATTTGGAATTCTTCCTCTTCTAATTCATTCCCTCGTCCTGTCGCCATGATGCACGTATTCCGTGCTTGCTACATGAAACGAGCGCTGGACTCGAGCTGAGTCTATCGACGTGAAGCTGGAGTACTATACTATGCTAGTGTTCAGATGCTGCTTCAAAACTAGAATAAGAATCAAGCCAAAATTGTTCCAATTAAATTAAGAACCAGCTTACAAAATTTTTTAAGTGGTGGCTTTTTATATACAGGATGACATATGTGAGTGAAAGAATAAGAAAACCATCAAAATCCCGGATTCAAACAGCCAGTTTCATACATGATTAACCTTTTAATCCATTTTTCCAGTTTATAGGGTTGGACTAACTTTTCAGAGCCGATCATTGTAAACAAGGCTTATCTGACATAAGCATTTAACAGGCAATCCACTTTGTATGTGTGTAACAATGATGTTAAGTGGACAACTCATACTATTTAATCAACATGTTTGTCTCGTATGTGCAGGTGACTGAGGCCTGGACCCTGCATGAACTCTGGCATTTATCATTGTGAATTGTTCAAGCTTACAGAAGAAAAAGGGGAGTGGAGGAAGGACGCCTGCAGGTGGAAGAAGGTGGCAAGAGCCAATGTGCATATTTCCTTTCCCTGCATACTTAATGAGGCAAAGCTGTGGCACTACGTCTGAGCCTTTTTAAAGTGTGAAAAATATATATTTGAAAAATTGTTGAAATGAAGCTTCATGTTTATTGTAGCTGCTTCATTTATCAGAGCAATGATTGTCAACGAAAACCCAATACAACCCCTTCGGCTTTGATGGAAACAATACCCGGGTGCACACTAGTTTCCACTTGAGGTGGAGCAATTAAGGTGACAGTTTACAAAGCTCCATTTTTTCACCACACACTCATGTTTACTCATAACAATTTGAAAGTGTGGGCAACACATTTTTATCGTTTATAACATGGTTGACAGCTTGTTCTGTTAGAGTCAAACATTCATGGTCCCATCATTGAATAATAATCTCGACTATTTGTCTCAAAAAGTGTTTGGTGATGCAATATCCTCGTGTCATAGTTACACCCTGGGAGGTATTCGTACTTACCGGATAGATCAGTTTCCATTTTGAGAGCCGCATGACAAACAATCCTCTAAATGATGCTCACACTCTTACACTGCAGCAATCATGATCGCTGTCATGACACTATTGAAAGACTAATATGCAACAACACAGTGTGGAATGTGATTTTAGAAATGTAATGCCAAACAGTATTGATATCCAACAAGACAGAAGGGGGGATATTTGGAAAGCAAAAACCTCCAAACCACCGAGCATCATTATCCACTGTGGTTTATGATTCATCATTGTGATTTACCAACAATGACATGATCCTCTTGTCTGCCTATATTCAAAAGCACCCTTGAACACACAATTGCAACACAACAGGAGACATTCGGAAATTTCTGAGCTTGCTTTACTGTTTCAGACCTCTGAGCACAAGGCTCGCTTGCTCTCTCTCGCTCCCTCCCTCTGCCCCCAACCGCTCTCACCATTCTCCACCGCTGTTTTCTGCCTTTCTCTCTCTCTCCCTCCCCCTGTCATTCTCTCACCTCATCTCTTCCTCCCTCTCCTCTCTGTGTGCAGAGCAGCCGTCCCCAGGACAACTATTAATCAGAGGCAGAAATGATAGATGTTTTGCTTACCAGCAATGCCATCTATTTAGCCTAAGAACAGCCGATGTGCTGTGCATATTTATTTCCTTCTAGCAATGACAAAAAACAACAACAACAACGCATATTTGCACACTTAGGAATGTGCACACAAACACACGTACTCTTGTCTTTTTGCAAACAGCCTCTGCTTGTGACGCAGAAGCCAGACTTGAACACAACGGATTTAGCTTGCTCCATTTTAACCTCTGCTTGTGTTTTATTGTCTGGTACCGCGGTACGTCATGGCACCTTGCAGCTTCTCCAGCACACCGATGATTAAGACGCACAACTAACATTGAACTCACGCTGTCATACGACCTCTGAGAGAGACGACTACATGCATTGTGAGTCACATACAGTATACTGTGGAATAATTTTATACAGCGATTCCCACAAGACTTGATCCTAAAATGAATAATTCAGTTTGAAGTATTTTGCCTAGTGACCGATCTTTTTTCTCTCCATGAATGAGACATTTACTACTAAAATGAAAAAATAAAAAAACAGGGAGGGTCTCATTCATGCTTCACAATGAAGCATGAATGAGACCCTCTCAGTTCTTGACATTTTCCCAGTGAAGTCGTTGCCCCAAGCCTTCTCTCTTTTCCAGCCTGTCGATAGCCCCCAAATTAGGCTCTACTGGTTGCCCATTTATTTTGTTTCAGTACTCCCAGACTTTTGAGCAGCCAGTCTTAAGATCTTACTGACCTGCTCAATTTCACCTCTTAAATCACCTCTTAAAATTATTTATATAGACTGGCTTTTAAGTGGGAACTTGTTATGCCACTAGTGCAACATGTTCTCCAACCTGAGCATCCGGGTTGACTACAGTACAGTGAATGGCCAAACACATACACACACACACAAACAAAGAAAAGGAAAAGTTGCACATTGTAGAATTTTAGGCAAGTTAAATGCATGAATGAATGCAGCCTTAAAGAATTGGGGTTAATAGAATTCAGAGGAACAGACATGGGAGAGGGGGAGTGGTTTGTGTGAAACAAGTTACTTCCATTGTAGATTTTGGTTGTCATTTTGATCTTTTTGAGGTGTGTGAGCTTGGTGGTGGACTTCAGTATTACTAAAACCTCGGCCACGGCCCTGGTGGTAGCCAATAAACGACTAAATAAAAGACTATCTCGAGGCACATTTCTTTGTACGTTTGTTCCGATGCATGTAGTGATGGGATAAGTGGGGGCCCTGACATTGTTGTTAGTAAAAAGGAGGCCTCTTGCAGAAAACGTTTGCTTGGTAACAATTTTCATCCTTTATTCTTTAATGACAGTCAAAGCAATCTATCTTCAACTGTTTGACAGATAAATACAGAATATATTCCTCTCATTTCTCATGACACAGATGTAAAACATGAACGCATGCTGGGAGTCACATGGTATTAGTGGTTTGTTCAAATGCAGCTATCAACAGAAGACATGAGGCAATGGCACACATTCTTTGAGCTTGGTCATGGCACGTCACCCAGTCTTCACAACTTTCAGTTTGTAACTTTAATGATGTGGGTGTTATAATTTCTTGTTTTTCCACTGTAAAGTCTTGAGAAACAAACTTAATTGCTTAAACCACTTTACGTTGATTACTTTTTTTTTCTTTAAGAACAATTTAAGAAGTCTGAACACTGGACATTGTTTCTGTTGACGTCTTCGCACAAACATCCATGTTTTTTTCTTTTCTCGCAGCAGCCATTCATCAATCATTCTATTAAAACCAGATTACATTAGGTCATCAGATGGTTTTTACAATATGTGTATTTTGTAGTAACGAAACAGTGTATCAGCTTCGGCTATGAAGGAGGCACTGTTGCAGTCACCTATGGAAAAAGCAAACATTGCATATTGCTTAAAATACCTCTTCCCCACTGCCTGCCTTTCTTGATGAAGAAATAATTGAAAAGGCTGCTCCATGCATGTACAAGGAATAAGACACAGGCTGTATGTGTTGAGCAGTGTCAGTTTTCTATTGGGTTGGGTGGAGCCGGATAGCAGCATGGAAAGGAGGGAAGATGATCTGCTGATTTATAATACATTAAAGGTAATGAAAAAGAAACGTTTGTAGAGGTAGGATGGTTTGTGGTGGAAAACCATTTTAGCAGACAGCAAAAATGCTATTGCATTACAATTACATTACAATAGCATTTTTGCTATTGATCAAAGAATTTCTGCAGCAAAGACATCCAACGCAGTGCTAATCATGCAGAAATATAGTCATATGGCACATAAAATTAAACAGGAGAACCTCTGCTACAAGCCCATATCAGTAATTTCTGACACCAAAATTATTCAAATAGACCTTGTAGATCCAGAGATATACTCTATTCATTTTGGGTATATCGTTTTTGCACAGAAACTTAAAAAAGAGGCAAATAGGAAATAAGAGTTTGGATGGTAAAATGATTTTTTATTTAAAATGTATCTAATATTCTTAGATAATTATTTAATCCAAAGTGTTTTAATCCAAGATATTTTGTGTTTAAACAGCCTTTTTGCGGATTGCCAAAATGGTTTCCCACTACAAACCATCCACCTTTACAAAACTTTTTTTCTCACCTCTAATGTTTTATAAATCAGCAGATCATCTACTCTCCTTCAGATGCTGCTATCCTGCTCCACCCAATTCCTTTCACATATGGAGATGCAGTATCTATTTTCTCTCCATAGTTGCATGTCAACAAAACTGCAGTGCTCAACGCTGACCAGGTGGTTTCTGGTGGTATTGCTCCGTCTGCTGTGTCAAGCAACGGATCTACAAATCCTCTGAAAGCACGTCAGTTATGCACAAAAAGGAACAAACTGTCTGTGTATCTTTTCTTTTCTGTGTCTAACATAAACGGGCTCTAGGAAGCACCAGATGAATGAAGAAGCTCTGCTAAGAGCAGTACCTACCAAGCATTTTACCACCCAAACAAAGCGCAATTAAAATCACAAAAACATTTTTTTTTAAATCATAACGACTGTCTTACATTTTGTGATATATGGTCAAAATTAGTACTTTGTTACTTTGTTTTGTATGTTTACATTTTTAGTATTGTTGTTTCATTGTTTTATGTATTTAATGTTTTTTTTAGATATTTTAGTACTATTTTATTGTGTTGTTTGATTTTAAATTCTTTTATCTCTTTATTTTGTGTAAAGCACTTTGGCCAACTTAAGTGTTGTAGGAAGGTGCTCTAGAAATAAACATTGATTGATTGATTGAAATTCTAGGTAGGAAAAACAACAACAACAAAAAAACTGTGCTAAATCTATTTATTTGTCTCTTTGTTAGTTGAAAATAACCCGATTTCTTGATGCCCATTTTGACCTTTATCTTGTTTCAGTTTCTTTAATATCCTAAATTCATCGTCATTTAAACTAGCTTGCAATTAATAATAATCTAAAAGTCTTTTTAATTGATCTTTTTGGAAAATGTTTACTCTAGTAATGTCAATGAAAATTAACAGAGGCTTTTTAAAAAAAGTTCAAGGTTAATTAAAAAAGTTCATATGGTGAAAAGGAGCTTTTGGATTTTGTTTGAAAAGAGGACGTAGAGAGAATGTTGATTTCCAGTATTGCGTCAAGAAAAACATAAAATAAAAACTATTTATGATAGATTTTGTGAAGTTGTATTTATAATCTGACTTTCTTTTTCTTTTAATTGGCTTTAAAAGTTATTTAGTGTTAGAGTTAGAGTTACTTGAAGAAAAACCTGCCTTTTATCCAATTTTTTAAAGATTTAATTCTAAAACTTCTGCACACCATTACTGGTACGACTGGCTTCCAGCATTGCATTTTTTGTAACAGTTTAAAACATAAGGCTAACATCTATCGGTTATAATCTGCTTTAGTACTGATTGTGAACATTGGAATTAAGGCCATTTCAAATATTTTCCCAACTGTTGTTTATGAAGAAAAAGAAGGGAAAAAACATTTCAACATTGCAACTTAAAGGTCATCTTAGTGATATATCAGGCTCCATTGGTGTCTATTAGAGTGCAATTGTAAAAACTTTGCTAAACAACTCAATAATGCACAAAACAATCTCATGTTTACCATTATATTCATATAAATTCTAATGAAAGAGAGACAATTTTGGTTCATTTTCAGACAAAATCTGGCCAGCTTTATCTACTTTAATGACCTATTCACCCATGATCTAATTCCCATGACTGAAAGTCTTCTCAAAATCAGTCATGCTTTGTAGACCCCAAGAATAAAGTGGACATCTTGGCAAAGCTTGAAGTGATCCAACAGTATGGAGTTTATCGATAATGAGGACACAAACCTCAACTAGACTCTGGAGCCCTGCTCATATGCCAGGGTTTGTCCAAGTAGATAAATCAGAAATAATTGCCCAGATCCCCTTTTCCAGACACTGAATAGAGATGAGGGGAAACAGCACAATACAATAAGACGTCAGTCACTTCCCAGCCTTCATGGGTCAGTGCCTAAAACAATAGAGAGCATAGACTAATTGTTTACCATATTTTTTAGATAAAGACAATGCTTTTTCAATTTCTTTTTGTCCACATGAAAACCCTAGTTTGGTCAAGTGAAAAAGCAAATATAATATGCAGCAAATTGTTGTACTTATGTTTTGTCTCTTGGCAAATCCAAATCCACTCATCAGATACCCAGTACAAGTGCCTCTAACCTTTTTACTGTACTGTAAAATTGACAATAACTAAGGTGTGTAAAAATTTAGAAACCAATAGGATCTGCCTCCATGATGTCAGTCACTGGGTGCAAACAAGACTGTAGTAGCAGCCACAGTGAGCCTGTTAGCTCTCTGCTGCGGTTAAAACTGTCAAAAAGTCACAAAAGTTACAGAAAAGTCTCAGAAAGAAAACCAGAAACTAGTTTAAGTGACAGTTGCACAACAAAAGTGTGTACTTTAGAAAATAGATAAGAGTGTGTGTTCATACTTCTTGAGGAGAAGAATATAAACTACACTTTGCATGCCGCACAGAAAAGCAGATTTTTATGCTTTGTCTTTTAATGTCACGCAGCAGTGTTAGGTCAACAAAGGCTGACCGAGGGGAACTATAAACAGAGAAAAGATGGGATAAAGGCAGCGGGAGAAATGGTGTATGGAGGGCTGAAATGGAGTGAATCACCTTTACAGGGTCCTGCCTCAGCGCTCCCGGGTGATTGAACAGATCAGCTGGGTTCAGCCTGACAGAGCGAAAGAGAAGCAAAGAGAGATGAGGGCAGGAAGAGAGATTTATCAGTATATAGGGATGTTATCCTCCTACTACTGTATGTTACTAAAGTAGTAAATAACAGTGTGAGCCCATGCAGGGTAAAAGGTTGAGTTTACTGACAGGGGGCCATAAAACCTGAACCAAAGTGATGTCATCTGTTTTAATAGATGTGAAAATAAAGTCAGAGGTTACTTCTGTTTTGAGCACAAACAAAAACTGCATTTCTGGGGGAAAAACCCCCAACAAAAAGGCTTAGAAACTTGAAGCCTTTGGAGAAGTGCCAAAAGATTGCAGTTTCCCCCTCCTCCACTAGGTGCTGGCTGCAAAACAGAGCAGATCTTTATAGACTCCCATGTAAAAAAGGTCAACTTCAGAGCAGAAATAAACATGTTTACAGCCTTTTTCAAAAAACTATTTTAGGTTAATAGGTCAAGTTTGCATTCGTGACAATCATGGAGCCCCCCTCTCAGCATCTCCTTGTCGCCCTTTTTTGGTTTTCTGGGAGTCCCGAGACTTGTGACAGTGCCAAAATGCCAAAAGAAGGGACCTCCCAATGAGTTTCTTTTCAGCTCTTCAAAAACCGACGGATCACATAGTTTTAATATTCGTCCATTCATTTTACAGCCTTGGTAAAAAAAACTAAGTTTAGTTTTTAATCTGTACCAGCTAGAGCAGTGGTCCTCAATTCAGTCCTATGAAGGCTGAAATACAGCAGGTTTTCCATGTATTCATGCTCCAGCACACTTGAGTTATTGTGCAGAACTTGATTGGCCATTTTATCAATCTAATTCTGGTGTGTTTGAAGCAGGAATACATGTCAAGGTATGGGAATACGGACATAGGCGCAGACAAGAGGCAGGGTTGAGTTCCAAAAACAAAGAAAACAAACACAACGGGAACAATGCAAGGGCTGGGCTGAGGACTGGTCGGACAAGCTGAGGTTGGTACCCAGGAATCCACAGGACAGAGGCACAAGGGGTTTAGCTGAGGCAAGGTTAAAAACGGGCAATAAATGTTAAAAAAGGATCAATAGACTGGAGAACAGGCTATCCGAAAGGCTGGTTAGTTGAGTGGTGGCATAACACAAACTGGCAAGGAGTGCAGGGAGACACACACACTAAACACACATCAGCGGGGGAAGACAATTAGACACAGGTGAAACACATTAGGGTGGAGCATGTAATCACCAGGAGGAAGGAGCACACAAGGATGGAGAAGACAAGACACCTGAAACGAGAGGGAGGTCAGTGATTTAAAATAATACTACATGACCAACTACAAAATAAAAACCCTGGCTCGGAACACAAACCTTGACAATATGTTGAAAATCTGCTGGATTATGGCCCTTGTAGGCCCAAATTGTGGGTCCCTGAGCTAGAGGCTAGCTAAGCTGAAATAAAGCAGAGTTTCCACATAATGATGCCGTAGATCATGGGTTTCAAACTTATGGCCCTCAGGCCAAGTGAAGTCTGTGGGAAAATATTTTATGATTTTATACTGGACATCAAAGTTTAGTTTTAGTGTGGCCTGTGTGTTTTTATGCCTCTCACCTAAGGCACCAAAGTGGCCAGGGCACTGCTGCATAGATGATAGTTTGACTTCGGTTCAGACAGAAGAAGAAATTACTCATCAAAAGAAGGTGCATGCCTATCTCTCTTACCTCATCTCTACATGAATAACTCTGACGCTTACACTCACGGCATTACTGCAGTAGCCTACCAAAATGTCAACGGTGATAAAAAACCAGCACCAGGCAAAGTTGGCACATCATCCGGCGCATACAGATCCATGTTTGGAGCTGTGCGCCACTGTCTTGGCTGCTGAGATTGCAGATACGATCAGTAATGAGATGGACATTGAGAGATATTCCGTGGAATTTTTAATCACTAGCAGGATTGTTATTGGATACATCCATAACACCTCCAGAAGATTTCATGTGTATGTGGCTACCAAGTCAACCAAAATCAAGTCAGACACAAAAGCAATTGTGAACCTCCGCAACATTTCTTTACTCTGGTTGACCCAGAGCACAAAGTTGTGGTCAACTGCACCAAGGCTGCAGAAGGTCAGTTCAGCTCAGCAAGCTACAACCAAGTTTCTGGCTGAAAGACACTGCTGCACAAAGTTGATCCTGCTGATCCATGCTGGCAAGCCAAAACAGTTGTCATTTGTTGTGTCTAGTGAAAATTATGGAGAAGAGTGAAACTGTTTGAGAGATAAGATTCAGTTCTCAAAAGAAAGTCTGCTTAAAAGGTAAAAGTTGGGTTCCTTTCATCAAGGAGGATGGACTCCCTCAAATTGGAGGATGTCTTACCATTGCTGACTTAAGAAGAGACAAGAATCATCCTGTAGCAATGCCAAAGGCTCATCACATTGCAACTCTTATAGTGAGACAATACCATGTAGTCTTACCAAGGGTGACATCTGGTCAGCAGGAGTGTGGATAGTGAGGGAAATTACTGGTGTCAAGTATCCTCTGATACTGTGTGACCCATAAAAAGATTGATAGGGACATTGATGAAACAGAAAATGGCAACACTAGCAGACAGACTTACCTCAGAACCTCCTTTTACCCATGTCAGGCTGGATGTCTTGGAACAATGTCACGCGTTGCACTTGTTGAGGTAGTGCTGAAAGCAAGAGATTGGGAGTGTTATTCACATGGATGAGTACAAGAGCAACACACATTGAAGTGCTAGAGTAAATGTTCACTTCAAGCTTTGTATGTGCTTTACAGCAATTCTTTGCATTGTCTGGGCCATCCAAACAGCTTTGCTCTGATAGGTACAAACTTCATTGTAGTATGCAAAGAGTTAAATTCAACACTAATGATCCAGAGCTGACCAGTTATCTTGACAAGCGGAGCTGCATGTGGACTTTTAACACCCCTCATTCATCTCATATCGGAGGCTGTTGGGAAAGCCCGTATTCTGGAGGGGATGTTGTTGCAGTCTGGTACCAACCATCTCACATACAAAGTGTTGACAACGCTGATGGCAGAAGTCACGGCAATTCCAAATGCCAAACCATTGAGCGCAGTTTCATCTGACACCTGCAATGATTCTCACTCAAAAGATTACTCCAGTGACAGCTATTTAAAACGATTGGGATCATAAAGGACCTTCACAAAAATCAGTGGAGGCAAATGAAGTGCTTCGTGGGAAGTATTTGGAAATGATGGAGACATGAGTACCTGGCAACTCTCCAGACATGTCACAAGTAGACGAATTACAAAACAAGCATTCGAGTGGAGGATATTGTTCTGATTAAAGAGAGCCAGGCTAAATTAAATGAATGGCCATCTGGTCATGTAATAAAGACAGAAGTTGCAATGTTGAAGTTGTGAGGCAAGAAGTGCCAAGAACCTAAACCAGACCCATCTCAGAGTTTGTTTTTCTCAAGCCTAATGATGTCTAAGGATAAGTGATGGACATTTTGATATGTTGTGGCAGTTTGAAGGAGCGGTTTGGGCAGGACCTGAACCCACTACCTCCTAGGAGAAAGCCATGTGTGCTGACCAGTCAGTCAAAGGGATATTCCTGCGGCCAAGTGGCCAGGGCACATGATCAGTCGGATCAGACAGGATCTCTCAGTCACAATCTGAGTGTTCATGAATGTAAACTGGTGAGTGATCATATACTGTATTTGTTGGCTCTAATAGGTGGTTGATAAATTTTTGAGTAATTAAGACAGCGATAGCGGTATAATACTAAACCAGGCGAGGAGTTCTGACTTATGGCCTAACCACTGGGATTTTGGAGAACTTCTCAAAATCATCTGTGAGAAAAGTGAGGTTGATCTCTTGGCCATATCTCTGGTCTTTGGCCTGCCTCTCAGGTGTTTAACCCTTTCCGGGCGAGAGCTCCCTTATAAGGGTTTTTTGACTGTAACTTGTGAACAGCAGTCATAAATGATGCATTAATGACGGAGAATATAGTCATGCTGCATACCAAATTAAACATCAGAAGCTAGGCT